>VYXH01009547.1:3570-49247 GCA_013397275.1 Burhinus bistriatus
GAAAACGGAATTACTAGCTGTGTAATTTTAAAACACTGTTTATGTATTATGTATCTTTTCTGCCAGGTCTTTACTAATTGTTTGCTTAATTTGCACTGCTGTTACAGTCCAAGATTTTACTGTGATGTGGCAAGGGCTGGAGCTCGGGTGGAGGCTGAGGGCAAGAGCTGCCCTGGAACGGGGTAGCTTGTGATGTCGCTTCCCCACAGATAGTTGGGGACCTCTCCCTAATGCCTTGGGACGTGGGGGAACACTCTGAGCCCTGGCAGCCAGGCCTGACCTCCTGGAGGCACGAGGGTGCTCTCAACACCCTTACAGGTGGCTGTAAAAGGAGGCATATTGAGCATCAGATATTAAAGACCGTGATGGACTGACCCACCATTCCCTTCCTCCAGCATTTTGCCAACTTTTTCCCTGATGTGACTCATATAGCACTGCTGTGTCACTCACACAGGATTGTGCTCATGTCCAAGCAGCTCTCCAGCACCTTACCAGTGTTACGGCACTTTGGAGAGCACAAATAGACAACTATGTCAATCATTACTCACATCTCTCGACATGTGGCACTCAGTTCATATTCCCTCATCAGAACTAGAAACTCATAGAAACTCAGGTAGGATTACCTCTCTTTTTTTCTTTTTTTTTTAATGATAGTCACTAGTTCAGGATCTAATGATGCCCAGCTGCTCGGTAGGATCTGTGAAGCTTATGACCTACCTCCTCCAAACTTCACAGGTCTCCATCTCATACCTATTAAGGAAGATTTCTGCTCGGGAAATTCCACACATTATGCTACATACCCAGCATAAGCACTAACATCTCACAGTGTGCAGTCGCTGAGGTGAGTTTTGGGAAGTGCTGATGTGCAGAGAAATATCCTCATCCATTCTTTTGCAGCATCCACCTTGGATGCTGACAGCAACAATCGGCAGCCTCATTCATGTGCTGCCTCTTATGAAGAATATTTAAAAATGGACCTAGAATAGAAAATGCACAGTCACACTCCTCTATGGACAAGGTTTATTAAACACAGTGTGGACACAGAGTTGCCTCTCTCCCTTCATCCCTCTTTACGTTTTGCACTTTGAGAAGGAGAAATGGTGTCATCTGTTAATAAGCATAATTCCAACACTATAATTAATACACTGGGTCAAGCTCTGCCCTATTGCATCTCTGGGGAAAAGACCAGTGTAGATAGATGCAAGTGTTATATTGCACAGGGAAAGAAAAGGAAAAAATATAAACCTGAGTGGAATATAATGTGTTTTTCCTTCTGGCTTTAGCTCCTGGAGTAGCATGAGTGAGTTTTAGACACTTGTGGTTGGTGGATCTGCACATACTACAAGATTATTGGAATTACAGAAGCCTGAAGTGAGCTATGGACCAGGGTCAATTTGGTAGCCAATACACTGAAACTAGAACAATTTATCTTGGGTCTCATTAGAGCAAAGTGTGAACTCTCAGATCCATAGAAGTGATGGTTCTTTCATGCTGTGTTAATTGCAAAACACCTAATAGTTCACCACTGGAAATCCATAACATATCGCAGGATTGAATGTTCCTACAGTGGATTTAGCTTTACCACTTGCAGTAAATAACCAATGGAGAGATATAAGTACCTCTTGAAGGCAACTCATACCTGTGTAAGATAGATGAATAAAAGACAGAAGATTAATTACTCTCTACAGATATTTCTCCCACTCTGTACTCATATGGTGGGTTGACCCTGGCAAGATGCCAGGGTCCCACCAAAGCCATTCTATCAGTCCCCCTTCTCATCTGGACAGGGGGAGAGAAAAAAAAAATAATGAAAACCTCATGGGTCAAGATAAGGACGGAGAGACCTCTTACCAATTACCATCACAGGCAAAACAGACTCGACATAGGGAAAAAAATAATTTAATTTATTGCCAGCAAAATCAGAGGAGGATAATAAGAACTGAACCAAATCTTAAAAACACCTAGCCCCCACCCCTGCCTTCTTCCTGGGCTCAACTTCACTCCCAGTTTCTTTACCAGCGGCACAGGGGACACGGAACGGGGGTTGTGGCCAATTCATTATATGTTGTTTCTGCCACTCCTTCCTCCTCAGGGGGAGGACTCCTCACACTCTTCCCCTGCTCCAGCGTGGGGTCCCTCCCACAGGAGGCAGTCCTCCACAAACTTCTCCAATATGAGTCTGCAGTACGGTCTGCAATTCTTCAGGAACAGACTGCTCTACCCTGTGGGTTCCCCACAGGGTCACATGTAGACACATGTTCACTTCCAGAAAAGGAGAAAGGTTAGTGTCTCATTGCTGGTTCAACCCATGGTGTCAGCAGAACATCTCCCGAAGCCACATCCAAGATCTGCAGGAGAATGAGACAAACAGCAGCAGGCAAAAACATTGGAGTGCTTTGTCAAGCAAAGTGGTGCCTTTCTGGTGAGACAGCTGATGTGCAGGCTTGAGCTTTAAGTGCAACTGATCAAGAGCAGGAAGAAGTTTGGCAATTGGCACGGACTGCAGGGCTACGGGGTGCTGGGATTTGCCTTTTCCCACCATCAGACCACTCTGTTGCTGTTGGCCAAGGAAGGACACTTGGCTGCACTGTATCTTTTGGCTCCCAGCCATGTCTTTGTCCACTGGATGTCTCCTCAGCGCAGCTAGCGCAGCTAGCGTTCTCCTGCAGCAGGGCATGTGTCTGGGCAAAAGAAAGCAAACTTTCATTCACTCAGATTCAGGGACACTGATGTCCCAGGGAAAACTCTCTCAGTGTGAGAAAGGGCACAGCCAGCATGACAAAGCTCCTGAAGGTGGGAAGGAGAAGGTTAAGGGCACAGCATAACCTCATGGCCTATGAGACAGCATAGCTGCTTACTTTTTGGGATGCTAATGCTGCAAAGAGGGAGAGGGAAGAAATTGCTGAAGAGTTGTCTGCATGTTAGGTGTCTTCAGAGTTGGAGAAGGATTTGGGAAGATTGAAGTTACAATTGCGTCTTCACCTTTTCTTGTTTACTTCCAAACAATGGGAGTTGCTCTTCTGTTGCTTATTTTACTCTTGCTTTTGGAGTATATAGTTCCCAAAATACCTCCAGTTAGTGTGTGTGTGAAAAACACACAATTTTGGAGAAAAAAATCTCCTTTTTCTAGAACTTGTTTTCTTCTGAACACTAGACTTAGCAGCAAAGCACTTGGTCTTGCTGGAGGGTACTGATCCCAGTTCTTTAATTTTCTGTGAATTTCTGTACTGACAGAGAAAAGATTACTCCCTGTGCTTAACCTGGCGCTGGGATTGGGGAGTATGCAGATACTTCCCTCCTTGTTCTTTAACAGTTTAATTCCAGGCAATGTATAATGAGATTTAGTCTTTGATGACTTTGCACATTTCTTTACAAATGTTGACAGTCTTCAGGCCTTATATACATACAGATACAAATACAGATACCATGCAGAAGGTGGATACTGACCCAAAACAAGGCAGGTTTGACAACATTGTTTTTTCTCAGACTGCACTCACAGAGCTAAACTTGTTGCTGTGTTTTCACACTCTGGGATTCGACATGAGACAACCACAGTTCATAAGGAGGAGAAACAAAATGTCTCCCTCACCTGACTTTGCTTTTCTTGGTTTTTCATTCCCCACCCTCACCCTCTCCTGACACAAGATAGCAACATCTATACAGGCTCCCTTTTCCAGCCTGGGTGTTGTGCACAGTGATGCCACAGCGTGTAACTAAGCTTCAGGAATGAAGTGCAAGTGGGCGTCAAGAAGGCCAAAAGGAAAAAAGTGGGTTTGAATGGTTGAACTTTATCCCTCTTTCTTGCTAATATTGTTAGAACTGCCTTCTCATAGTAGGAGAATGAAGAGGAAACTTCTCAAAAGCATCTCCCAAGCATGCAAACAGCTTTTGCTTCCAGGTAGCTTGCAATCTTGATAGATTTACAGAGGCCACAGATAGAAGTGAAACACACATCAGTAGGGTTGCAGGATTTTTAATACAAAACTTCTGCAGAAATGCCTTACATGGTTCCTTCTTTCCAGGAAGAGATTCTAACTTATTCTGAGCTTACCTGCTCATGCACAAATAAACGTACGACAGAAGAAAGACTGAGGGTGGATTTGAATGACTAATGCATTGGGAAGTGTGAACACTGCTCCTCTCCTCACAGACATTAGAAAGCTGGCACCCTGTAGTCCTCCTAACATGACTCAGGGTAGTGTGTGAAAAGGAAGATGTTGTACAAGTTCACCCATTAGAATTAAGGACTTCAAGCAGTGAATTGGCTGCCATATCCATCGCTTCCTGCTGGAACAAAGTAGACATGGACTACCTGGTAACTGGCATCCCTCTTCTGGAAGTTACCCTCACACGTTCTTCTAGTAGTTACTGAACGGAAGAAGGTAAGTGCCTGCTCTCGTTGGAGCCGGAGGTAAACCTCACACTGGAAGCGATCATAGACTCCTTGAAATGTATGAGAATAAAAAGGTGCCCGCAAAGTTACAGGGGGTGAAACTCTGCTGCCAGCTCAAGATTGTATCAAAAGGGCGTTTGGCCCTTTTGAAGTGTGTTCAAAGTTTTGTCAAGTCTAGCAGAAAAGGTCTCTTCTTTCCACGCTCAGTCTAGCATTTACTTTGCCAATCAATAGTTCAAGGCACGAACCTTTCACAGGCAATATCTGTGGTCAGTGGCTACTAATCCCCTGGTGCTGTTGGCTGAGGTAAGCATCAAATTCACACAGACGCAGGTGCCCAAGGTGGGCAGTGAAATAACATTACCTGCTGCAAAGACCAGTTATAGGTAAAATAAGATAGCATAAACACTGGATTGCTGTTAACCTTGAAAAAACACAGGCATGAACAGGAAACCTGCAATTGTTAAGGAATTAGACTAGACTCACTGTATATCAGTACATACGGATTTGTCAATAAATTCATTACAGACAAGCCTTTGGTAATAGAGTCTTTTGAGTATAATGTAGAAATCTGGAGCTGAAATAAGAAAACAGTTTGCTAGGTCCACTAGAAATCTCTCTCAGAGCTGAGCTATTTATCTGTCACATGTTGGGTGTTTTGGTGTAACTTAAAGGATGAGCTTTCTTGTCTCCTTTCAGTCTCTGACTGGCACTTTCCTGCTGAGACCTCCTTAGACCACTGGCACCAGTTTCTTGCTCTGCAGAAGGTGGCAGCAGTAGCTATTTGTGTGATAATCCCTACTATGAACCAAACGGATGGAGAAGCACTGATAAATAAGATGCCACCATATGGCATCAAATACATTACTCCTCAAAACCGAATCAATATGCTGACTGTGAGACTCTTGTGGTCATAACTCCATCTCTGGCATGCTCCTGTGTTTGTGGACAGCTCAGCACTATGACAGCTGGTTGAGTTGGCTGACTCCACCATCTTCTTTATGCTGTCACTGCAGACTGTCCTTGCAAGACCGTTCAGATATCTGTCTCCAAGCTAAGACTTTTATTGGCAAGAAGGATGCACAGGAAAACTGAATAATTCATAAGAAAAGCTTCCAAAAATATGCTGGTTGGATATCAGAAATGGGTCTACTCCCAAAAATCAAAATACTTTTTTTAAGTGCAAAAATAAAATGTTTTCTTGGAAATGTTTCTGCAGTGCCTTATGAGAGGTGAGTTCCTGGTTCTCCAGTCCATTTCTCCTCTGCAGACAGTCTCTTTAGAGAAAACTCTGACTCCCATGAGGCATCATAAACCTGTTCGCTTGGGGATTGTGCGTTATGGGAGCTGACAGCAGTGCAGTCAGTTTGAAGCAGAGAAGACCTAGAGAAGAAGGGTACACTGCATTCAGACACCATCAACCACAACTACCATAAAGGATTTTCGTATTCAAAATTTTTTGTTTGACAGGGCGCTTGTTTTGGAGGCAATATCAAAATTATCTATCCAAGGTAAAAATATTTTGTGAAGTACTTCTGTTAAAAAGTCAATTTTCCAAGGAAAACCAGTTTTGCTGGAGATTTTCTGGCCAGAAAGACAATGTGTTGGCACCAAAGATGGTTTTAGGCTGTTCAAGTGTTTAACATTAAAAAACAAATTCTATCACCTGCTCAAAATAATTTCTAAAACTAATATGCAAGAGCAGCTTAATTTTACCGAAAGACAGGTGCTTCAAGGATAGAGTATGTATTTGATGAAAACTGTTGGTTAGAGAGAGGTAAGAGATTCAAAGTATTTCCACCACCATGATGAAAGGCATCTAAATGCCAGCTTTTTACCCTCCGTGAGAGAGGGAAACCAGGGCTGCTCAGTAGAGGTACTGCCTCCATGTCCAAGCACTCTTAATTTTGAAAAGCCACTGCTTGGACATCCTGTTTACCCCAAAAACCTGTAGAGGAATCAGGAAGGAGTTAGAAGCCCTGTGAGCTGCACAGGGGGAATGTTAAGGGCATGGATGCAAAGAAAAACAGGCTTCATATTCCCTGCTGTTACAAGGGCGGATCATTCTCCTCCATCAGGTGTGCGGTTGGTAGCCCAGTGTCCTGGGTATCGTGCATGCTGGAATGAAGGATTCATAACCGATAAACACTTTTCAATACTGCTGTTAATATAAGCAGTTGGATCATGCAGTTTTTATACCAAAGGCATTGGACATACTGCAGAGCAGGAAAAGGAATAAATTATAACTTTTCTCAAGTTTCTGAGATGCGAAGTCATGCGTTAAGAATTCTTCATAGAGATGTCGCTACTAGCCATCTCCTGGTTTATTTCTGGCTGCAACACTTAGTTTCTGTGAGAAATGAATGAATATGTTAGCCAAGAATTTCCAAAGCAATGAGTCAGTTAAGATTGGCAAAGGAGAGAGGACGTGGAGCAATAGCTCCTTCCCCATTAGTATCACCTGGCTCAGAGTGCCTACTCCAAGCTGCATGATTGGGTAGAAACGCCAGCACGCACATTGCTCTCCATCTTCCTTTCCCCTGCCATCTACAGTCCAGACACATCCATCTGACAGGTTTCCATTTTTAAGTTCCCCAGTCAATTAATTGGCACATTCCTTGAGACCTCTCAGCTCTGGCGTGCAAAGATGCCAGTTATTTTTAGGAATCTGAACCACTGCTTTTCATGAGTAGAAAATTCACATTTTAAGAAAAACTGTCATAATTGTTTTGTCTTCGGGAAAATGCATCACCAGAAGCTAAAAATTTTGAGTTTGCAGCTTTTTGTTAGGATTGCATGGGTCAACTGCACAGTGGTTGAAGGCTCTGTCATTTGATATGAAATTGGTAGGCACATGCAAAACAAAATGAGAGAGCAGGAAATTTCTTTATCAAGCTGGCAGAGAGGTCTTTCCTCGTGATACGTTCAGAATTATCAAGCATGTCTCCATGTTCCTTTATGTCCTTTCTCTCTCATTGTGAGTTCCATCTCAGGGAAAAATAATTAACATTTACCAACAGCATCTTTTAGGAATTTACCTCTTGGGATTAGGGAGATTTACTAGCCTAGAACCTCTGATGTGCTCAGACTCCAACTGTGCATAAAAAGATGTATTCATTCTCCAGGCATGTCAGTCTGGTACCTTCCACCAGTGTTACATTCACAGAGAAAAGAAACATGGAATTATAACTCTAATCCAACAAGGGGCCAAATACAAAATGCCCTCTCTTTCTCAACATATCGACTTCTTAAGTATTTCCCCTATTATCATTCCTAGCTTAATGAATGGGGGAAAGACAGCAGAAGAGGCTTTAGAAAGCTGCAAAAAGGAGTGAACTGTGTGGGTCACTTATTGCTTCTCCGAGTTTGCATCTGACCGTAACTCCAGTGGAGGAGAAGCTGAACTCCTAATAGTCCCATCCCAAACAGAGCTGAACTAGAACAAAACTGGATGCAGTTTGGTCTCTACAGCTTCCCGCTGTATTTGCAACTCTGCTTCCAAATTGGACGGTGAATACAGCCCTGAAGGAAGCCTACGGATATTCCTCAAATTATAACATAGATACAGGGGACCTGGTGAGTCCCCTTCCTATGGCTTCTACTGGAAATCATTTACTCAAGGCAACCTTTCATCTAAATACGTTTAAATTATTCTTCGTTTGAGTTAGCTCTGCAATGTCAACAGAGCCATGTAGGACGGGGATGGAGTTTACGGCCCACATTTTAACAGAATGGCAAGGGCTAAAAAGTGCTTCAGTTCACACCTAGTCCTGTTGAAACTTCCCTGCTGATGGAGTGAAGTATTGCAGAGGAGGTTTGGCCCAGGCTGAGACCATCTCATCTGGAAATCAACAAGCAGCTACAAAACATGGAATCTGCATGGATATTTTTACATTAATTTTCCCTTAGGCAAGAGAATATAATTTTAGAAACACCCAAGACTATACCTATATGACATAAAGCAACGCAGCATGAAGATACCTGAGCAAGTGCTGAACAAACAAGCTTTATTGTGGAACTCCACTGTGACTAATTAACACAGCCAGAAGTAGCTATATTAGTCCGGGCAAAGTGCCATGCAAACCTACTATACTGCTTCTTGTATCCAAGCAAATTACTTTAGAGTTACCTAAGGCAGCTGGAATGCAATAGACTTTAAGGGATGGAGGAGCCTTAGTCCCACAAATTATTAGAGATGCAAGGCTCCCAGAAGCCTGTCACCCCTGAATTCTGTTTTAAAGTAGGAACAAGCTTAAGGGAACAAGCCACTTCAGGAAATGGGTCTCTATACAATCTTTATTTAGTAAATTCTCACTGTATTATCCACTGAAATTCTTCAGTCATCTTGTCTGATTTAGATAAAGGTTGCCTGTGCTCAAGAGTATGAAAAGAAATAACCCCTAAGAAGCCCAGAGAAAGGCGATTCCTTCATTTTAAAGGTTACTCGTATGATTAGTAACTGATTTTTTTTTTTTTCCCCTCTAACATGGATTTAACTCCAACTTCTTCCTTCCAAGAATGAACTCACAGTTCTTACCATACTCCTGAGCTCAGGTCCTAGCACGCTACCCTACATTTTTGTCATTCTTTTTAAGGGCAATGTTATTTCTCCTAACTTATCTTCCCAATTAGCAAAGAAACTGCCTGCTGTAATGGGCTGAAGAAGGTGATATTCATTATCTTTGAAGCTTTACTGATTGTAGGTTTCATGAGCACTCCTGGAGAAATGTTTATCCTCAAAAGTTGTTCAATGGATCCTTATGTGGGAGTACGTTAAGGAGAATTGTGCATTGAAGCTTACAAATATGATGAGCTGTTTTAATAAAACAGCAGATATAGGAACTACTGAGGGAGGGAATGGATCTGCCTGTCTCCTCTCTGCCAAGATACTGTCAACCAACATTAACAACTCCTATTCCAAATCACAATATTTCAATGAAAGGACTAATCACTACCCATGCACAGCTGTGTGAGACTGTCTTAACCTGGAGGATGGATCATACCTTGGAAGCAGTTCCCACCAGCCATTCGGGCCATGAGGACTCTGCTGGAATGGCAAGCAAAGGTGCTGCCGATAACCAGTTGCTGGTTTCTGAGAAATGAAGCCATAGCTGCTGGGAGCTGATCCAAAACCCTCACTTAATTTGATAAAAGCCTTCCAGTGTTATTGCTATCACTTACAGTTGCTGTTACTATAATGCATAGTGGTTGCATTCAAACCACTAATATAAGCGCCTGACTTAAACTTTCCAGCATGTTTCAGAACACAGCAATGGAATTATTTATTTATTTATTTATTTATTCTTGTTTTCTGGAGCTGACAGATCTGGCTCTTTACGTAAAAAATGATGGTAAGACACAACAGATACCAGAGGCATCTAGGTAATGTGCATCTCCCCTAATTTTAAACATCTAGACAATTTTCATATCCAGAAAAAAAAAAACAAACAAACAAAACCCACATTTTGAGAGTGATTCATCTTCCCTGCTATAGATCTCTCTTAAAATGAGGTGATTCCTATCCAGAGCATCTGGGAATGGGAAGGTACGCCTGCTGTGGTCGTTCCTTCAAGTGCATATATAAGCAAGATAAGAATCAAGCCTCACAAGATCCAAGGACTTTTTGCTTGCCCTCAGCATTTGTGTGCCTTCCAAAGCAATATGTGTAACAGTAACATCACATCAATTTGACAAAAAATAGACAAGCTTCACAAGGTTTCTGTGCCCCAAAGCAGATATAATTTTATAACTTTATCAGTCTAACAAAAACGCTATAAACATTGTTTCTTTGGTATCTACAGTCTAGAATAATCACACTACCACTGGTGTTACTTAATGTTAGATGTTATCAAACTGCTGTTCAGAAAAGATGTTTATGAGCCCTGAAAAAAATAATTTGAGGTTTTTTAAGGAAATACTTAATTTTTCTATTTACTCCAAAGCCATCATCGGGCAACACAATGGCAGACTGATACAGAATTTGGAAGGGTTGAGCTATGTTATTTCACTGCTGATAAATAAAACATCATTTGTGCTCTAAATTATAGCATTTGTCATTAAATATTGGTATTTTCCAAACATTTTGCTTTATGGCTCATGCAAGCCCCAAAAGAAGCACTACTGCCTGCTTCTTTCCTATATTTGTTTGACTAAAGGACTGGTGAGGGATCTGTAGTATTTTCAAGACCTAATATTTTTACTGCTACTATTTGTAACCATTTCTAATGAATTTCTCCTAAGGTTCCCAATTTGGGAGAATTGTGGGGGTTTTTTTGTTTTGTTTTGGTTTGTTTTTTTTAAGAAGCTTGCTTACAAGGTATATTTTTTGCACCTATCAACTGCAGTTGTAACTGAATCTCAGAGGTGACACCAGTCTTATTTTTCTTAGGCAAAAGAAACATTAAGGTGATGCCTAACAGCACCAGGATGTGGCTGAAGTAGAGTTTCATGATAAATACGTAGTTGCTAGCTGAGTAACAGTGAATATAGTGTTGTGTTTCCCCTTGGCAAGCAATTTAGAGAAACTGATGTCTCTTCTGAAAGATCATGGTCCAAGATTTCAGCTGGTGTAAAGAAGTATTTTCACAAAGTTCGGTGGAGTGGTTAAAACCATTCCAGAAGCTGGCATTTTACTATTGGACATTTTTTCCTGTCCCTTGGGTTCACGTCCTAAGTGTTCGTCACCTGATAACACCTCAGTAAATGGCATACTCCCGAGTATTTGCCCGAAGATATACCTGCACAGCAGTGCTTGGTTCCTGGGGCAGAGACAAACAGGATGCCCTGTAACACAACACAGGAGCAGGGAATATAGCCCTTACCTGCAGCCGGATGAATCAACACGGCACCTTCCCCTCTGCCTGCGTTTGAGTAGGAGTTTCTAGGCTGGGCACCATAATCCAGATTTAAGGGCTTTTGATTAGCATCATTTCATTTATACCAAAAGGCCAAGGGAGTGAAGAAGGAAAGCAGGCTCTTTTCTCTGCAACCCACAGTGTCGGGAATGTATTTTAATGTTTAAAACAACAGTTTTCCAGCTGCATTGTAATTGGAAAAATACAGGTAATTTCTGTGAATAAGAGCTCTGCTTGTAGAAGTCTTTTGTATTAACCACCCAGTATCACCCCAATATCGCTGGCTTTCCACAGCTAGTGGTTTGTGTTTTCTTGCCGTACACCAAACTGCAGGTGCAACTTTTATGGATGAATGTGAAATTGCAGTCATTTTGAATGTGTTTTGACTTTGTTCATCAATATACATTATCCTGGATAATTGTTAGGTCAGTGTGAAGGATTCTAAAGCTCAAAAACATAAAGCAAGCCAAATTTCCTTCTAGCGGGGCTTCTCTGAGTTCTGCTGCAAAAGAACTCCCCAAAGTGTCACATCATTTGTAACAGGAGAAAATAAGTTCTTTCTGAACCAAAGATAAATTCAGCAATCGTTGGATTACGCACTAGTTGAAGTGCTAGCACACAATAAAACATGACTGTAAACAATTGCTTCAGCCTTATCTTTCAAAAGATCGTAAAGTTAAAATGCAGTTTCTTCCAAACAAATAAAGAACGCTTTTGTAGCCGTAACCCCAACTGTGTGTCAGACTCCATTCATTTTTTCAAGGAAATCCGTGGGTTGCTTATATAGATACTGAACCAAAATATTTAGGTTATCACTTGAAAGGGTCCCTCCACTGCAATTAATCCAGGAAAGTTAAAAGCCTAGAGGTTGTTCTACAAATATGTGTGCATGTGCCTATAAATATTCCAGCATTTCCTGTAATTACTGTTATTTGATACTCCCTATTTTAGGATCTTTTATTAGTTGTTCATAACTTTCCTAATCATTTTGATGAAGATTTTTTCCATGCTGGCACTATCCAGGCAAACTCAGAACTAGTTTGTTTGAATCAGAACAGCTAAGGCTTTCCTGAGAATACCATTGTTCGATATTAGAAAAAAATATGCAGAACACTTTTTCTTAGAAAGATTAGATAGGATACTTTGTGGAGGGATTTGAACTTTGGGCCGTTCTATTCAGCATGTATAAGAAAATCTACAGAGATGAGCAAATTACAAGCCTTGGAATAGAAAATCTCAGTTCATGGATGCTTAGGAGAGATTATTCTGAGCCTAACAACTGAAATTAGTATTCTCTCTCCCCTGAGCATGTTTCAGTCGCAGCAAAGCCCATCAGAGCTTGGGTGTCCCATCCATCATTTCCCACACAGCAAACATGTATGCCCCAGCCAGTTCCCATCTCTTTGGCCAGACAGTTTCTTCTTCACTCTTTGAGGCTTTCCTCTTTTTTTACCTTCTCACATCTCTTGAGCCCCATCTCAAGCCTGTTCTCAGTACAGACATGTCCAGTACTGACCTACCCCCACTCTTCTTTCCCCTTCCTGGTCTCTTGGGCCAACCTTTTTTCCTGGACAACTGCCATCATTTCCCCTTCTCCTAGTGCCCTAAGGTCTTTCTTATTTTTACTTTGATGTTAACTCTTATTCCCTTTGATCTGTAGCCCTTACCCATCCTGCCCAAATATGTTCCATACTCCAGATTCTCATGCTGCCCTCGTGTTGTACACCAACAAACAGGTTTGCAACTTTTTCCAAATTGTCTCACTACCCAAACCTCCATCCCTTCATGGCTCTTTGACCAGTTTACACACCCTACCAGTCTCAGCATGCACGTACAGACAATTGGTTCTGGTCTCCTCCTCATGCCCAGTTCCACCAGATCTTCTGAACCAATGTGTTCATCTGGCTCTTAGGTTTTTTTAAAAGTTTTCTCCTTTATTCTGTCTGAGCCCAAAAAGGGTTATTGATACTATGGAAGACTTAGGCTTTCTGATTAGCATTTAGTAAGACTATAAGCAACTGCTCTTGTCTGCAGAGATGGCAGGTAAATTTAATACCAGATGGTGTTACCAGCCCCACCACATGCTCGCAGAGTTGTGCTTGTGTACGTGTAAACACACATGCATGCACATATGCAAACAAATACACTACTGTATATATGCAAATGTTTTCTTCAAATTACTTTCAGTAGAAGAAGCTTTATCTGTCTAGAAAGATGCAGCTGCCACTTGCCCTGGATTTGTTGATACACCAGAGCTCTTTGGCATTGCTCCACTGATGCAGAGAATCACAAATGCTGCTTATACCAGTTTACAGCTGCTTTCTGTCATCTGAAATGCACCACACAGATAGCTCATACCAGCCGATCTGGTCTTATCTTTATTTTCAGACATTTGCAACCCTGATCGCTCTGTCCTTTCCCTGATTATCCTTATGTAAATGGTCTTTAGATTTTAGACGATGAGACAGATTTACACTGTGATTTTTCACTCCGGAAAGTGACAAGTTTCCTTGGAACACTCCCAGGTGAAATTATCCTGCCACACAAAATATTATGAAGTATTTTCAGATCAGTATTTTCTTATCAAGAATAGGCCTTTTTTTCTGATAATTCCTAGGAGGAATTAAGAGCAAACTCAGAAGACCTGGGTATGGAAAACATGGGGAAATACAATATTAACTCATTTTGGAAACTGAATGATGGCCCTCAGTCACCTAAGTTTGCACCTACATCATGAAAACTGTGGGATATGTAAATAGATATCTAAATGGAATCTGTGTAGATAGTCGCTTTGAGTAATATTGAGAGTTTCATTTGTTAACACTTTGAGAGTTTATATGGTACAGAAAATGCTACCCAAAAATTACTGCATGCAACCTTAATGTCACCTGCATATACTAATATCTGATCTTTTCCAACAGCAGAATGAAACTCTGCTTTTATATAAACTAATTTGGGAATTACCAGAGTTTCAAAATAGGGAAATGCTAGGTAACAAAAGATACTCACCTGATGTCCTTTATGATATTAAACTATTTTGAACTTGAATTTCTGAGAACAGCTGTTTGATTTAAGTCTCTCTAGTTTATGAAGTCTGAAGTAATGTTCTGTTTAAAGATTGAAATTATGATTGAAATGAATTGATTGAAATGAAAATTAGCATTTTCTGCTTTTATATTTCTCCTTGCATTTGAATGAATTTTCTTCTTCTTTGTATCAATGTAAGTCAAAACTAACTCTGCAGATGTTTCAGTGTATGATGAGACTATGAGACCAGAATCTAGTCAAGGTAAGTTAAGACAACTGAGTTGTTAGACTATGAAGTATCCCACTTAATTTACAGTATCTTGTTCTCAATAAAATCCAGTGCACTGATGATAAAAACACTATTATTTGGTTTGTTTTCCTGAAGCTCCACAGAACAGTCATCAGTCAGTTCAACTGATGTACATAATTTTATTTATGTTATCACAGAATCACAGAATGACTAAGGTTGGAAGGAACCTTGGGAACTCATCTTGTCCAACCCCTTGCTCAAGTAGGGCCACTGACAGCCAGTTGCCCAGCACCATGTCTAGACAGTTTTTGAATATCTCCAAGGATGGAGATTTCACCTCCTCGGGCAACTTATTCCACGCTCAGCCATCCTTACAGTAAAAAAGCATTACCTGATGTTCAGAGGGAACCTCCTGTGTTTCAGCTTGCGCCCATTGCCTCACTTCTTGGTCTTGCGTTGACCTTGGCTGGCTGCCAGACGCCCATGAAGTCACTGTGTCACTCCCCCTCCATCAACTAGAAGGGGAGAAAATATGACAAAAAAGCTCACAGATTAAGATAAGGATAGGGATATCATTTACCAATTACCATCACAGGAGAAACAGGACTGACTCGGGGAAATTAATTTAATTTACTGCCATTTAATCAGAGGAGGATAGTGAGAAATAAAAACAAATCTAAAGCCACCTTCTGCCCAACCCTCCCTTCTTCCTGGGCTTAACTTCATTCCTGACTCTTCTACCTCCTCCCTCTCTGAGCAGCACAGGGAGATGGGAAATGGGGGTTGCCGTCCATTTAAAATGCTTCGTCTCTGTCACTTCTTCTTCCTCATGTTCTTCCCCTGCTTCAGCACGGGGTCCCACCCACAGGATATAGTCCTTCCTGAACTTCTCTAATATAGGTCCTTCCCTTAGGCTGTAGTTCCTCAAGAACTGCTCCAGCGTGGGTCCTTTCCACAGAGTGCAGTCCTTCAGGAACAGACTGCTCCAGCATGGATCCCCTGTGGGGTCACAGGTCCTGCCAGCAAACCTGCTCCAGTGTGTGCTCCTCTCCAGGGGCCACAGCTTCCTTCAGAACACATCCACCTGCTCTGGTGTGGGGTCCTCCATGGGCTGCAGGCAGGTATCTGCTCCTCCATGGCCCTCCATGGGCTGCAGGAGGACAACCTGCCCTGCCGTGGTCTTCACCACAGGCTGCAGGGAAATCTCTGCTCTGGTGCCTGGAGCACCTCCTTCCCCTTCTTCTTCACTGATCTTGGTGTCTGCAGAGTTGCTCTCACGTATTATCACTCCTCTCTCCCAGCTGCTGTTGCCCAGCATTTTTTACCCTTTCTTAAATATGTTATCACAGAGGTGCTACCAACGTCATTGATTGGCTCAGCTCTGGCCTGCAGTGGGTCCCTCTGGCCAGAAACTGATGGCATTGGCTCTGTCCAACATGGGGACAGCTTCTGGCATCTTCCCACAGAAGCCACCCCTGCAGTCCCTCCCTCGCCACTACCAAAACCTTGCTATGTAAACTGAACATGTACTGGGCACCACCAAAAAATACTGGCTCCATCCTCTTGGCATCCTCCCTTCACATATTTGTATGCATTGCTAAGTTTCCCCCTGAGTCTTCTCTTCTCCAGTTTAAACAATCCCATTCTCTGACCCTTTCCTCATAGGAGAGATGCTCCAGTCTCTTAATCATCTTCATGGCCCTTCGTTGGACACCGTCCAGTATGTTCATGTCTCTCTTGTACTGGGGAGCGCAGAACTGGACACAGTACTCCAGGTGTGGCCTCACCAGTGCTAACTAGAGGGGAAGGATCACCTCCTTCAACCTACCGGCAATACTTTGTCCAATGCAGCCCAGGATACCATTTTCCTTCTTTGCTGCAAGGGCACATTGCTGCCTCTTGTTCAACTTGGTGTCCACAAGGACCCCCAGGTCCTTGTCTGCAAGCTGTTTTCCAGCTGGGTGGCCCCCAGCATACACTGGTATATGGGTTTGTTCCTTCCCAGGTACAGGACTTTGCATGTCCCCTTGTTGAACTTCATGAGGTTCCTGTTGGCCCATTTCTCCAGTTTGTCGAGTTCCCTCTGGATGGCAGCATGACCCTCTGGCTTCTCAGCCATTCCTCCCAGTTTGATGTCATCAGAAAACTTGCTGAGGCTACACTCTGCCCCATCATCCAGATCATTAACGGTGATGTTAAACAGGACTGCACCCAGTATTGATCTCTGGGGTACACCAATAGTCACTGGTCTCCAACTAAACTTTGTGCCACTGATCGCTACCCTCTGGCTTTGGTCATTCAGCCAGTTTTCAACTCACCTCACTGTCTGCTCATCCAGCCTGTACATCAACAATTTCTTTATGATCTTAGGGAAGACACTGTCAAAGGCCTTACTGAAGTCCAGGTAGACAATATTCACTGCTCTTCCTTCATCTTCCAGGCCAGTCACTTCATCATAGAAGTTTATCAAGATGGTTAAGCATGATTTCCACGTGGCAAAGCCACGCTGCCTACTCCTGATGATTTTCTCATCCTTAATGTGCCTGGAAATGGTTTCCAGGATTAGCTGTGATCCTAAAACCTAATCTCAGCAAAGACCTCAGGAAGCTAAAAACTGTACAAAATAACTTTGAGCAAAAGCATAATAGTGCAAAGTTCTGTCTATACCTTCCTATTAAGTCATAACAATCCAGAGACTTATATGTGGTGTAATTCAAGCATTCATCCAACTCAAACGTCTACAGGAAAGGACAATTCCAAGAAATCCCACAGTTAAGAAAATGGGAGTTGAGAGATTTAGATCTAATTAGCACTAAGCATATATCACAAAGGTAACTGAAGGGGGATATGTCAACTTAGTGTTTATAATAGTTTTGTCCCATATAGTACAGATTTAAACTCTGGTCTTTTCACTTCCATTGGACTAAGTACTGTGCAAACATATTGAAAGACACCAGGTAACATTTCTAAGTATCACTGCAACTTAATAACCTGCAGTCCTGGTTTACCATAAAACTTTGGGCTCAGCATTTGAACAGGTTTTCAGTATTCATTGAGCTATAGAAGTTTTGCCCAAAACATCCTGCGGTAAGGATGAAACCGATAGGGCTGAACACGCCAGCCTTCCTAGAGTTTGCAACTTCAAAGCAGCCAGCTTTGCTAAAATGTCCAGGTGGACTGTAGTGCTGAGTTATGGCTTGAAGCCATGAGACAGGCTCCCAGGATCTGAGAGTCTGAAGCAGTCAGCAAAAAAGGCCCTTCAGGTTTCAGGAGGTTTGCAGCAACTGAGGCTTTCTGCAGTTCAGTCTAAATACCTAGCTCCATTCCAGTATTTTCAGAGTTTCCAGGGTCAACACCTCAGACCCTTGAAAGCCTTCTCCAGAGCTGTAAGCCTCAGTAGTCATTGCAGAGCGTGCATGAAATTTGATGTTCTTGATCATTTTGCAGTTCCTACTACTGCTGTGGAACTAACAAAAACGTCAGGTGGACACCCTGTAGGCTTAGTCCCACTCTGTGTCAGACTAAGTCCTAAATAGGAAGAAAGAAAAAAAAAAGTGAAAGAAGGAAAAATGTTACCTCTTCTGAAGCAGAGTTTCACGAGCTTCAGCACTCCATACTGGGACCAAGGGTCTGAATCAAACCCCTATGGAAGTGGTCTTCTACCCAGTAGTCTAGAAACAGTATATGGAGATAAGAGAGGCACCTCAACACAGATTTCATTTCTTTGTGAACAGATATTGATCCCCAAAAGCTTTAAACATAATTTCTGAGGTGAGTAGGGAGAGCCCTTCAGTCAAGAACTGCTTTACCTGCCTGGGTCAAAGCTTCCTCCCAACTTTTTACTTCCATCTCAGTCATCCTTTAATGGTCCCAGGTGCAGTGAGAAACCTTCAAAAGAAGCAGTTCAGAGATCCCTTTCCTGATACTTCTTTCTCGTCTGCCTCCAAAAGCAGAATGCCAGTGGTTGTATATGTTCCTCATACATGATAGCTGCAAGATCATCTCAGAGAGTGGAGGCAGTTGAGCCTAAACAGCCTTTTTACACCTCATTTGAATACAATCAAGTTACTGGGAAACCAGAAACACTCCTTTCTTGCTGCTAATCCGTATATTGGTGGTGTGTAAGGACTGCTGCCATGCTGGAGTAGGTTAGAGGTAGGTGCTTTGCTTGCTACTCGGGGTGGTGCTTAGTCATGAGATTCAGTATTCTTGCCAGCACCGTCAGTGTTTCACTGGTTTTTTACATGCTGAGTACCACAAATATATGGGCTTCACATAGTCTTCCAGTAGGAAATTGAACTATCAATGACTTCAATCATCCACTGGTTTAAGAACATGGAATCTTAAGGTTAATATCTTGGTCACAGCTATCAGAGCATCTGATAGTTTTACATCTACGCATATGTGTCATTTTGGAAATTAACTTCTGGATGATCTAAATCTTACTGAAAGTCATGGAGGTTTGTTTTCCTAAATGCTTCAATCACATTTAAATATACTCTAGACTTCTAAATCGTGTTGGCATGTCTAAAATTTTTGCTGAGGAGCTCTGTGAAATATATGATGTGTATTTAAAAATGGCAGTGTGAAAGAGTTTGCTGAAGCTATAAATCTGTCTAAGTTTCAGAAGCTAAGAACATTGTTATTGACTAGCTAGGCAGAATAAAATTTAAATGCTAACTTTCCTCCACAAAAATGAAGACACCTTCAAATCGAGCTATTTACAATTAATTCCAGATGTGTTCTGTTAAGAATAAAGTTGGAAAGGAGACAAATCCCATATATAGGTCACTATTTGCTTGCAGCTGTTTGTCAAAATGAGAATGCTGGTTTTCACATGTAGCATTACATTTGAACAAATATATTGATCATAGGACTGCAGTATAACCAGAAGAATATGCTGATTTTCCCTGTGGAGAGGAGTTAGCTAGTACTGCGGAATTTCTCCTCTCAGTCTAAAGATATGACAAATCTCTTCTTGGCAGCAGTACTGTGAACCATCAAGTGAATCCATTGCTCAAGGAGATTACTTGGATTCAAAGAAGTCCCAGAAGGAGCCATGAAACTTCAAGGCATACGCTTGCGGCTTCACAGCTCTAAGAGAAAAGCTGATACTGGTCAGTCCTTGCAGACAGCGCTTACAGTATTTATTTATTGAACAGCTAGATTTTTCCGTATCCCCACTCTTACAACTAGTATCAGATTCAATCAGGCAGGAATGGCCTAATAAAATACTTCATGACACATGGCGAATTGAGCACAGTTATCGTACAAAGATGTCAAAAGGTCATAAACACAAAAGAGGGTTCATAAAATAGAACCAAAATCCTTGCAAACAGTAATATGTTTCTTTTTCACTATCATAATAATAATTTCCTATGGCTGAGAATTTTACTTCTCTTTGGTTTGTACTCTGGGATTTTCATTTTCTAACCCCACCCTCCTTATTCTGCTCCCCTGGTGTGTAATGCTCTAAATTCAATCTGTTTTCGTTCATTTTAACTACGTGGGAAGTCTGTAGAATTCCTTAATTTAATTGCTTTACTGATGCTGCAGCCCTGGAGTAATGGACCTTTACTCACTTGGGCTGAGAGGAACAGTCTGGTTCCATCAGGCGCGCCAGCTCCCATTCGCCTCTTGCTTGCACCAGGCACTTGTCAGCATAATCCCATTGGTCTGACTTTTTTCTGGTTTACACAGATGTAAATTAGCTTTATCCAGAGGAAAAAAAAAGAAAACCCTAGCAAATCACTTATTTGTCCTAGACATAAGATGTTTACAGGGATCCAAACCATCATTTTTACAACATTCATGTGTGGAAAAAAACCCACCTTTTCAGAACATTGAAATATTTTGTTTTGACATTTCCACAATAGCACATTATTATCTGGGAGGCAAGATTTAGAAAAATAGGTACTAATAACAAAGCTGGAGCCCATTTTCCCAGCTTTTGCATACACCTCAGATACTGGAATATCCTGCAGTGTGTGGAAAGCCCACATCCAAACTACTTCTTACCTGACTTGGAGTATGGACAGGACCTCTCTGAATCTCAGCTTACACCACTCAAGCCTCAAAGAAATTTTATTTTTTTCTTCTTAGATAAACACATTCTTGATTGCAAGCCAAGATGAAAGCCCTTTGGCACAACAAATGGCATCTAAGTTCACTTATTCAATTTAAGAATATTTTTTTCTTTTTATCTTATTTTTTTAGACAATGACCTACACAGCCAACTATTCGCACAATTCTAACTGCAAGGAAGCCAGAAGGCAGAAAGAAGCGTGTTAAGTAAAGTCAGTGAAGTTACTCCTGATTAACACTGACATAAGTGAGAAGACAATCAGGCACTCCACTTTTAACACTTCTGTCGTTTGCATCCACATATTAAAAAATTTCAAGTATCAATAGCCAGATCCCTTGTTTCTGTAACTCAGCAAATCTCCACAGAGCTTTGCAAATTTTCTCCACCTGTGGTTCTGGACCAGCTATTTAAGCCAGTTAGCATCGTGCTACGTGGGCTTGTTTTTCTGTGGTCTTCACTTTTGATTGATTCTAGGAAGTGATGTGCCACACACCAGCCCTGAGAACATCCTCTGGCAATGGTCCTGTTTCTGTTTGATCCACCAGTATGTTTCCTGACCCTTCTTTAAGTAAATTTCATATCGTGATGTGTTTGAATCCTCGGATAAAATTTTTAGTGTCACAGTGTTTGCTTGATCTTACATATTCAATGGCTATTCTAAGAAGCCATGATGTTATTTTGTTCTCTCTCTTACACATTTTCAATTGTTTTCAGTAAAATCACTAGGCATAAGGGTATAAAATATCCACATAGAGCTTTCCTAAATGAAATTTTCACTTTAGTCTTAAAGTATCTGTTTCTTTATGTAACCCATTGTGTACACAGATGATTTATTGGACATCCATGACTTTTTAAAGATTTATATGTGAACTACCTTCTGAAACACACTACAGCACAGAAAAGCTTATAACTCAAGTTCTCAAGCAAAAGCAGTCACCCTTTGGCAATTCTCTTCCACTGCCCTGGCTGGGTACCCAGAAGACAGATTCTTCTCGGTACCCAGTTTCTGCTCCGTGCAGCAAAGGGGAAAACTCACCGCGGGGGAGTCGCAGCCCTCTGCCTGGATGGGTTGGTCTCAGCCAGCATGAACTAAGAAATACCAACAGACTCTTAAACCAGGTAGAAGTATGGTGAAGATCTGCATTGTGCCCTTCTCTCACATCCACCCTTCCTGTCAAACTGTGAGGACAGGAAGCAACTCTGTTATATCTATGCCAGCTGAAAGCTGGCCATAATGTGAGAATCCCTTGCAGGTCAGCAAGAATCGGAACCCATCTCTGTTCCTTCATTTAAGCAAGGAAATGTCTGACAAGCAGTATAAGCCAGCACGTTCATTTCAGAACTTGTGTTTGTCCTAACCTCTCCTCTCTCAGCAGTACTCTGGTCCGCGGGGGATTTAAGTCCATTGAAAATAAGGGCAGCAGGATCAAGCCCCAGCTGTGGATGGGTCAGGCTCTGGGTCTTATGTGGATATACAGTACTATTTTCTTTGCATAGGAGTGTAGGAGAATTGCAGTCCCCGAGATGAGGCAGATTTATGAACCACTCCTTCCTTCACCCAGGAAGCCAAAAAGAGAAAAGTGGGACAGGACCAGCTATCAGCCTAGAGCAAGATGGACTGCTTCCAGGCAAGGAGCCTGAAAGAAAAAAGTGCAGACTAGTTGTGCAAGATCTGAAGAGTCAATATTCAGGAGGGGAGAAGGCTCCCTTTTTACTACTCTGTCCTCAGCAAATGTCACATCTTCAGTCCTATGAAATATTACTGTTCCTTAATGATAAAGATATCTCCCCAGATCTCATTCCACCATTTCAAATGGGGTTGCTCCCAACTAAAAATGGTATGGATAAGGTCAGAATAAGGCCAGGGTTATTACACTTGCTTAAGTCTGGAGTCCAGGCAGGATAAGTTCATCGTTTTTGCTGCTTCTAAACTTTTCTTTCCTCTTCAAGTCATCTCCTTGTATGTTCCTTGTGCACTCCTCTCCTTCCAAGTTAGGAAGCTTTGGTTAGAATAACAATAATTAATGGGGGTAAACAGAAAAGCAGACATAATTCACTTGTAGTTCAAAAACATAACGTTGGATGTGAGGGAGGTCTGGCTGTGACATCTGTCACCCCATTGATCGCCAGGGTTGATTTTATCATAACCAACAGGTAACTAAATACTAGTCTAAATGATGCAGACAGGTAAAGGCACTGTATCCAGACACAGCACCAGATAGCGAATACAGATCATCCCTCCCAAGAACCATGTTGGCATGCACATCATCCAAATGTCTGTTACAGAGGTAGCACAGTCAGATTTCAGAAAGGAAAAGGATGAAACTACATTTATTCGGTTCTTATCGCTATTATGGTTTGCGCTGCATCAACAATAACCCCCTATTGCTTTTGTATTCCACATGCAATAAACGGTTTTTATGAGAGATTAGTACCTCAACTTTGCTTCTGCATTTGATCAGCCAGAACAGTTGTTCATTATTTTGTGTATTTCAAGGCAGCAGAGATTACCACTTAAATAGACATTAAAACTTTGGGGGCGGGAGGGAGTGGGGGGTGGTGGTGTGTGTGAAGTAATCACTTCTGCTGCTGGAAAACACATTTGTTTGCTCTCTTAAAATATTGTAAAATGTTCAAATGTTTCTTTGACAAATGTGCTGTTTCGACAGCACACTCTATTGCTCCGGTTCAGTGCATAGGCAGTAGTTGCCACCCTTCTGCTGGTGTGGTAGGTGTCAAAGCCTTGCGGGAAAACCCAGATCTTGGTTTTAATACAATTCAAGACTCCTGCCATAGAGAACATTGTACTAGGACTCCAAATCCAGATTTTATTCCTGGCTCTGTGTGTTACCTTGCATGAGTCACACAGGTCCAGCTATCCTAATATATTGAGCAACTAAAAGAATTTTGGAGAACCTAAAGTTTACCCTCACTGTGCCCCATATTTCTCCAAAATAAGGTAACAGATTCCTTTAAGAGTTAGATATAACCTTTGAACTTGAAAATCAGCATCTTTTACTGGTTGAAATACAGTGATTTCTCTTATATCAGAAAGCAAATTAGATGATCACAATGGAAACTTCCGCGTTTGAAATCTGTTCATCTGTCCGTTCCCAGTGTTTAGATGCTGAGACAGCTCTATGTCTTCCTGGCCATAATATCAAGGAACATAAATTGATAAAAATGCAAGATTGCCATCAGATGTGGCCAGAGAGAGAAAACAAAACCCTACTCCATAAACATTTTCAAAAGTTAAGGGTCTGATGTGTTCTGGTTCCGGTATTCGCTAAGGCCACAGGTCTCCACATGAGAGGGATCTGTTCATTTCTAATTCATGAAGGCTGAAAGTGCAGTTGAAAACACTTGTTTAGAAATTGTGTTGATTAGAGACATTCTTTTTGCTCCCAATCTTATGGTCATCCAATTAAATGCAGAAACACTGTTCGATGTTATTACAGAAGCCTTGTTGCCTGCTCGTGCTTGTGCTGCCTGTATATGTATATAAAAAGAGAAAGATAGTTTTTACTCTGCTAATTTTCTAAAGACTAAGATCAGCTGAAGACAGCTGTTATGGTGAGAAATTAAGGGCAAAGCAGTCTGATAAAGATAGGCACCTTGTGAGATTTTCAGTTGTGAAAATATATAGGCACCTAAAGTAGACAAGCCTGAGTGAAACCACCAGGGCAGAAGTACTTTAAGCTAATAGACTTTAAAATCTTGCTGGAACATATACTTACCTTTAGGGGTTTGAACACCTTTGAAGATCTAGGCTAGGTTTGTGACAGATCAAGGACTATGTGTCTCCTGTGTCACATCAAGCATCTTACCCTTGGGACTATCAAGCAATGACTGTAAGGCACAATGTTTTGTTAAAGGAGATTATGAAAGTGGCATGGAGAAAAGGAAAAAATAAAGTTCTTGTTACAGTGCAGGTCCTCACTGATCACTTCCCTGGGTCAGAAAGTCTAAAAGAAGCTACTCAGAAAACTTGGCAACATCCACATGAGTCTTCCCAACTCTCAACAGCTGGGGATCAGAAATAGGTTTGGTAGGTTTCCTTCTAACAGCTTCCTTGTCCCTGTCCATAACCTGCCAGCTGAAGGGCAGGGCTAACACATCCAAACCCTGACCCTCTCTGACAGCATGATGAGATGAGGTGAAATCAATGGAGTTTAACACACGTCTCTATTTTTCTTCTCTTGCTTATGTAGTGAGGCAGCTGAGTTTGCAGATGTCCCCCTTTGCGTGCTAGCATATGGCCAGAAGATCAGCAGAAAGTCCCCACTGGAGTTTTGTTCTAGCATAACTGACCTTCAAAGGCATAGGGAAACTCATCATATTGAACATTGCGAGTCAGATTGGTGAATGTATCACCTGGGCAAAATAACCTTGGGGACAGCCCATCTTTCTGTCTCTTCCTTCTCTGAGATCATAAATCAAACACAGACTTCTACTCCTGTCTCTGAGGAACATGTCAGGACCTGTTTTAAAATATATTGAGCATTTGTATTCATGAGGGGATTGAAATTTGGTCAATGTAAATTGTAAATCTTCCAAGAATGTTATTTCCTCTGTTAACTCATTGCTGTATCTCTGAGAGATTTCATGGCGCAGTTTCTTTCAAAGCTCTTTAATTTACATTCCATGAGCAGAAAGCATCCTTCCATTCAGTGCATCCTCTAGGTTCAATGCATCTTGAAAAGTCCAAGTCCATCTTAACACACAATTCACTTCTCACCATGGTAAGGCATTTGTTTACATAAGTGCAATTTAAATTTCTGGGTCGTTCTGGACTCACCAGGTTAACTTTATCTGAGGAAATTGTGAGCTTGCAATGAAGTATTAGTAGCTGTCCTATAATTAATACCATTTTGTCAACACAGGAGTTGTCAGGAACAGTTTTCCTCCAATGTCACTCTTATTTCCTCTTTTTTTTTAAATAAAAATCATTAATTCAGAACCTCATATCTGAATAATCCCTGGTGCATAGGACGCCAATTTGAAAATACCACAAATTAAACTTTTTTTTACCCATTTATTGGTTGGCTTGTTGCATTAACAAGAAAACTGATAAGTTTAATTACTTTTATGAAAATGAAAGAGAACTATTATTACTTTGCCAAAGCACTAATGGTAGTGCCACTTTAAACTAAACTAAAGCATACCACAGGCTAAGTGAAATGCTTCATAGGGAACATATCAAGCAATGGAAGAGAATTTTTATTTATTAGGACAACATTAGCATTTTATGGTACAGAGATTGATTACCCACCCCTGATTTGTTTGTTTCTTGCCTGCTATGCAGTGTTCTCCTTTAGGCTCTTGTATAATTCCCTGTTTCCCAACAGGAATAGTGATTATTTGATTCAATGATAGATTATGTAGTCTGTATGTAATCAAGAGCTGGTAGCAATTACATTCCAAATTTAAAGTCTTTTAAAAATATGTTTACATGGTAGATTTAAAATAATATAGATTAAGTGTCATGGTTTTCCTCCTTGAGAACAAAGTGAGAGATTCTTGTTTGGGTTTTGATTCTATAAAGAATCCGCTATCATGCATATCATGCACATTTTATTGATGAATTATTAAGCCAGCTTCTCTCTTGTTAAAATCACAAAGTTCTTTTGCCCTCATTAACACAGTCCATGTGTGAATTAAGAAGTAATTCTGCCTAGGGTATACTCCCACATAAATGTAACTCACTTGTGTAGTTCCATTAATTGTCTTAAATGTTGCTTTTACCTTCACACTGGTAGAAGTCAGAGGGGAATTCACCCCGGAGACTTCACTGGGTAGGTCACCTGTCCCCAAAAACTCCATTGTTCCTCCACAACAACTTTAATTTCCACAACAGATCAAGAAGGGGGGGGGGGAGGGGGGCGCAGAATCAAATATTGCAGCCTAAAATAGATTTGAAGGCCATTTTGAATTCGGGTCATGAGTAACAGTTGGCCTTTAACTGTCTCTGAACATTTTTAATGGCACTACTTTTCTTAGTCACTGCATGAGTTTATTTAATACTTGGGGAACTTAAGGTTGAAAGATATAGATGCAGTCCTTGTCTTCTTACTATATTTTCAGTAAGTGATCTGGTTAAGCTTTGGGCATATCCACACCAAGTCAACTGATTTTGACCAAAGACACAATGGTTTCTACAGCTGAAGATGAAGCCAAGAGATAGGCCTTATACGGAAGGCGACGGGCAAGATCCCTTCTCCTCTGGTTGCCTGGGATTTTTTGAACATTTCAGAAACAAAGCAAAAATATCCACCCCTTCTGTCACTAACAGGACTGCAGAAGTCAATTTTTGTAATTATTTATATCATGGTGCTATCTTGTAGAGAGGTGGGGCAGGATTCCTCTTGACTAAGTTTAAGATGAGGGGAGTCTGCAGTATAGGGGTGCACATCAGCTCTCTGAACTCAGGTTTCTGCAGTATCCTGACTGGCTTCTAGCTGCTGCTCCAAAAAGGCATGGGCCTTACAGCCATGCACGTAGCTCAGATGTCCCAGGTTATCTCAAATGACGCTCCAAGCCTGCATTTAGGTGACTGACATACGCCAGGTGCCTACATTCAGGACAAGTATCTAATCTCCTGTTCTAGTCATAGAAGGTCAAATCAAAATAGTCCATAAAGTCTAGGCAATGAGTCTTCCCATTGTTAAGTTCTGCAAAAGGTCAGGAAAATGCCGTTCAGGAGCTTACCTCCTCCCTGTAAACAGACTGCACAGTCAGGTGTAGCCGTCCATGCTGTAAGCACTGTAAGCTCCCACCCGTCCTGCCTGGGATGTTGCTGACTATAAGTACAGCAAATACAACCTCTGGTAGTACAGTTCCTTTCAAGAATGAAGGAGCTGATGTAACCTCACACTGGTGAGTGCTTAGAGAGATAATACTTCGGGCTTTGGAATAAAACTCAGGAAATAAGGGGTTAGGTACTGGCTATATCAAAGACTTTGTATGAAATCTCTTCAACAGAATAGGGGATTATTCATACACAAAAATTTAGAGTCAAAAGTGTCAAGAAACAATCTTACAGATAAACTGATGTGCTGGTTTTTGCACACAGCGCTTTTTTTACCGGGCAGCATGGGGAACAGCTGCCACTAAGAGCCATTAACTATAAATGAAGCAGGAGAAAGGACGATGTAGAAATATTTTGTATTTTGAAGTAGCATGGTTTGTGGTTACAGCATGAGTCAAGGTGGTGTGGCCTCTCCATTGTAGCATTAGGATCAAAAAAAGGTCCTAAAATAGGGTGAAGGAGTGCAGTAACCTCCTCCTTATCTTGTTTGTTGATCGGATGTCATTTTTGAGTTGCTTGGATTGATTTAAGCACAGTAGGTCCTGTCTGCAGGCAAAAATAGGGACCCCTGAACTTCTGAGATCACTCTGAAGCTTTTTCCTCTGCACTCCCACTTTCCTTTTATACTAGAAAGATTTGGGTAATTTAGTCTCCTTGGAATGCCTTCTTGTCTGATTTGCCTTCATGCACAGTTGTGTCTAAAAGGCTGAGTTGAACTTTTCTTACCTGTGAAAGCTAAAAGTCAGGCTGCTTCTGTGCAACAGCACCTAAAGACTATTTACTTACAAAATACCTAGGTGTTTAAATGTTATATGTACTTTGAAAGTCTTCTGCTTAGTCTCTGGGCCAAATCTAGGAAATGTTTAGATGCCTCAGAGAAATAGAAATTAGGAATGTAAGTACTTTGATGTATCCATCTCTGTGCCTGATCCACTAGTTTATATAAAGGAGCCGTTTCTTTATTGTTCTTCCACCTTTTGTCTCCCTTACCTAGAAGTCTGATAACTGTGTTCTCAGGTGGTCCACAGGGAATTGAACCACAAAAGTCCAAGGCTTAACCGTAAAGTACTAGACCTTGAAGGCATAAGTCAAACTTCTAGGTCAAGTTGGGTCATCTTGGGACAGACAAGAAAGGTAATTTACTAAGGTAATTGTCATCTGCACTTCTTTTTCTGTGTGGTCATATTATAACGACTCACCCAACTAGAGGTGGTGTTTTAATGTGGCTTCTCTACACCATACCAAAGTGCACATAATAAGAAATTATAGTTCTTCTCTCTGTCTGCTATGCTTGTTATCAACGGCCTGGCTGATGAGCAGTGTGAACACACACAGCACAGAAAATACACTGGTTGCACTTCTTTCTGGGGAAAAAACAACTGTTTGGAAACATATCAGCTTGTAAATTTTGGTTTATGTCTATGACTTTCTATTGCTATTCACTGGAGGAAAAAACAGAAGGGGGAACAGGAGTCTCCTCTTACCCCCTAAAACACTAAAGAAACAAGTTGCATAGAATTTTCAAATACCACTAAGCAAAGCATTGAGTATCTGAAGATTCATTGCTTACACGAGCTCATTAATCAAACGGAAATGAGGTGTCACCTCAAGAGCACTCCTATTTTTAAAGAATTTGTAGTGCTACTCTCACCATCCAAACAATAGCATGGGATGGAAAAAAGGCTGAGAAGAGGAAAGCTTTTCTGCCATAGTAATAGAAAAAAGAGTGATTGTTCCCAGCATCAAAACAAGCTTCTGAGATCCTTTACTAACTCTTGTTCTTCTACATCCTTTTATCTACAAATAAATGTACCTCAAACGAAGAGTGTTGATTTAAATATATGCTTGGGCAGAATGAATTGCTATAGAATAGTCTCTGTGAAAATGAGACAAAGGAACCTTGGGCAAGAGGAGAAGTATGAAGAGGTAAGGCTTAGCAGGGAACAGAGAAGTTTAACAAAAGGTTATTTTAACAAACCTGCCAGCAGGGTTTGTTGTACTTCAGGCACTGAAGTCTAGTGACATCTGAAAATTCAGCAGCTTCTCTAACTGGGTGGCTAGGCTTTCTATGCAGTCACTGAGAGCAAGGAAGGTGACTGCGAAGAGTGATCCAGAGAACGAATACGCGGAATGGAGCCCCTAACCAATTAAAAAAAAAAAAAAGAAACAAAACCAAAGCTAACCCCAAACAAAACAAACAAACAAACAAACCCACAAACCAAAAAAAAAAACAAAAAACCCAAACAAACCCCAAACCCCCAAAACCCAACCAACCAATTCAAACAAATAAAAAACAACCCTGACAAGGCATGATCTGAAGGAATAGGTAAAAAATTTCTGCAGGTTGGATGCTTGACCAAGACTAGCCCTCAGCAATACCTCCATCCAAGGTTCAGCCCAGGTCGGAGTTTTCCTACCCAGGCCATGGGAAACTCCATCATATCAGTAAAATGATGTTTCAGCGATGGAGAAGGCACAACAAAAGGTGGCTTTATAGCCAAACAGTGAGGGCACTCAGCTGCAAAGGACGTACTTCTACTACTACTTCTCTGTCGGTTCTTTGGGGCAGGAAATATATTTTGGTCTGGTCATGAATAGGTCTCAGCTGAAGCAGCTCGGGGCTACCAAGATATAGCCAATCTACAGAGTGAGGGCAAATAACTGAAATATTACAGAAAAAAAAAAAAAAAGGCAAGTGAGTGATGCATAGCAAGACAAATTCAGGGAAGAAATATTTTGGGTATGAAGGCTGGAGGCTCTTTAAAATCATGGAATTAAAAGCCAATGAACCTGAAAAGGCAGTGAGTGGAAAGGACGGGAAGCCTGACAGAGGCTGGGGGAGCACAAAAGTCCTATGCCAGGGGTAAAAGGAAGGATGAAAGGGAAAAGGGACAGGGCCTAAAAATATGGCAAGTCCTCTAAATGAATGTTTCTGCATAACCTGTCTAGGACAAATGATCATTTCCAGTGTGACAAAGCCTGAAGTGATCACTACACCCTGCTTTTCTGTCTTCTGTGTACCCTATCCTAAATTAATATATGGTCTATATCCTGTCATGGGAAAGTAACAGTCATTTACCAGAAGGAAATGGAAATGCCACATCCCTGAACACGGCAGGAGTGAGCCCGTTTCTAGAAACAGGGGCAGACCTGCCTGCCTGCCTCCACAGGTTGCACCAGCCCAGGAAGCACTGGTGCCCATGAGGAACCCTGCAAATGTGAGCAGCCCCACAGCATGCCCCGTACATAAGGGTTTTGCGGAATAAGCTATTGTTCCTGGGGGTGGGTTCCATCTCTCCTAGTTCTACAGGATAGACATCTTCACCTGGGCTGGTTGCCTGAGGCTGCCTTCAGAGCCAGCGGAGAGGAAAAGGCACCTTTAGAAGCCACTTCATCTTACCCTAAGGTAGACATACAGAAAGCAAGCTCGGAGTGAGTAGCTGAGAGAAATACGTCTGTATTATCAAGATCTGTCTTTAATCAGATGCATCCCACCTATTCCATCAGTGCCCTCAAACAGAAGCCGACAAACCAGAGACCCAAGGAGAAATCCGGCATTGCACCAGTCAACGGTGCAGGAGCATCTCTCCACCTCTGCAGGGTTTGCAGATGCAGAGGAAGCATGCCACAAGCTCCCTGTAACAGGCATCGGGTGTGACAGGCTCTGGAGAAACGGATTTGTGAAAGGTCACAAGCAAAACAGGTTTAGATCTGGCTTCACAGCTAAGGCTGGGAACGCTTAACAAACAGGTAATTATTTCGTTGGTGCCGATGGGACTCAAACAAAAGGTGGGTGCTGGGCTGCTCCACACTGCGCAGCAGCTGCAGCAAGGCAGGTTCCGGAGTTCCTTGCAGACACATCCAAAATGAGGGATTTCTAGGTGGAATGAGGCAGAGGTTTTACGAATATCAAGGAAATCTGCATTAGATAACATCTTAGTATATCTTCAAGCCCTTAATTTCCATTTGTGAAGCTCGCCCCCAAAACACCTACAATGAATTTTCTTTGAATAAGCCAAGGCCTTAAAAACTGAAATACTGAGAAATCTTCTATACCAAAATAAGTGGAAAGTCTTATCAAAAAGCTGTAAGTCTCTTTCTCATGGTATAAACATCCCTTCCACGTTAAAAAGAGACATTAATTATGAAAATAGAAAGTTTTGGGTAGGGGAATCTGTGTAAAAAAACGTAACTAGGGTACAACATGGCTTGTGTTGGAACTTGCTTTTTCTAGGTTTCAGACAAGTGTAATTCTGGGGACAGAGTAAAAAGTGAAAAATCCTCACTTTTGAGATGAGTTGAATTTTATCTTGCTATGTTTGTTATGTTTTTTTTAAGAGCGTCTCAGATGTTCACAGTACTAGTGTCTGAGCGAAATGGATTAGGAAACGGTGCAAGTGAAAGACTGCAAAGTTCATTTTCTATGCAGTCACCAAACGGCTTTGCAGTATATCTCATTCATATTGTATCACAGGTAGGTATTTGACATAGATATGTATGCAGAAGTTTTAGCACTATAAGAAACAACATAAGACAAGCAGTGTTTGTTCATAAAAATGTGTTTTTACTGAAAGAATAGCTGTTAGCAACATTAAAATTTGAACATGAATGTGTCATTCAGAGCAAAACAGTATACGTGTCTGTTGCAAAAATATTTGCGGCTCTGTCTCCAAGGTGAATAGCACACAAATGAAAACTGAAAACCGTATGATCTTTAGTTTTTATTTCCCCTTGCAATGTTCTTTCCTCACGTTTGCTAAAGGAAAGTCTTCAGTCACATGGAAATGAATTTTAGGCTTAGAGTAGGTGAGGTTTTACAAAACCTAAAAAAACTTCTTTTTTTTAATTTTATTTGCTACTGCTTTTTTTAATTAGCCTTATAAGTATGTAATTAAACTTTTTGCAGTCCAGACTTTTCAACTTCCTGCTGGCACAAAAGGATTAAATACATCAGACCAACTAGGAAGCCACTCTATAAATCAAGGTGATCCTGGCGTGTCCGTTACCGCAGTCCTTTGCTGCCCCAAGGCAAAAAAGCAGTAGGGATTTTCCTTATTTATTTTTATGTAATCCTCTCAGTTTCAGTGAGTGACAGTGTTGGTAACACTGCAGAGGAGAGGGATGGTTTTGTGGCCGTGCGGTGGCCGTGTGAGCTGCAGGGCTGGTCATCGCAGGGCTGCTGCCGCTGCCTGACATGAAGGGAGGATGAGCATTGCCGGAGGAAGGCGGCAGCCCCCCCGACCCCCTCACCATCTACACCTCCACATCTGTCAGGGCTTATTTTAGGGTTCGGACACAGATATCAACTACAGCATTTACAGAGGTGTTCATCTGGTCAAATGTCTAGAGTGCCCCCAAGACACATTTTACAATTAGCAGAGGGAGATGGGCAATTTAAGGATGTGAATCATCTAACACCCTACATCTAAAAAGGTATGTCTAAAATGGGTAAGATCAATTACATTCCTTAAATAAAAAAAGAAAAAAGTGTTGTTTCCCTCCATTGGCTATATAGTGATCCAACAGTGAGCAGTCTGCTGTATCCATTGATGCCACAAGTGTTTCCCACTCTTGAGGTCTAATTCTCAGTGCTATAATTCACAGCTGATGCGTCAGCTGGGTTTCAGACCTTTTTCATTCTGTCTCAGCTGCTTGCATTGCAATCTATGGCAAACGAAACCTTCCCTTTGCCTGTCTTATCTGCTTTGTCAGTGGCAGGGACTTATTGCTTCCCCCACCTATGGCCTCTGCAGCACCACCCTGAGTCAGCTGCACCCCAACCGTTCACTTTGCCTTAGCCCCACTCAGATGGGAGATGCCGCACATGATATGATAACTGCACTTTCACATCGTACTTCCTTGTGTGTGCAATAATCACCTCTGAAGCCAAGAGCTGTGGTTCTCAGCACTGCCATAAGGTTCATGGGTTGATGCACTTTTTAGGAAGAGCAGAAGGTAACCTTGGAAAAGAGGTGGAAGATTAGCGTGACTCACTGTGGGGGTATAAAGCAGCATCGGCATATATTGAGAGGCTGTGATACCAGTCATGGAGCTGCACTCGCATGTTTTGCAGCCTGTCTGTCTTTGGAGCCATCCAACTTGAAATACAAGCACAACTGCATCGTACAAGCAATTGTATTTGTGTGTTTTGACTGAATGTAGCTGCAGAAAGGACAAGTCCCAATAAGACATAATGCACTTACTGTGGTGGCACCACATCTCAGCTAAGGCTTCTATGTACCATGTTTATGCATTATGCGTAACATATATATAACATATTAATTATGTATGACGTTAGTTATAACAATCCTTGTAATAACATAAGCTTGAGAACTATTGTAAGTCTTAGCCTTAGCCTTACATCAGCTGGGGTTCTGACTCCAGCTTTGTCCATCCACATTTTTCTTCTAAGGTAATGCAATATCTTTGACATACATTTCCACCAGGAGATACTCTGGTCCCCTGTGGGAGCATCAGCATGTGCTTCAGAAATGCCTTTTTTTCAGTTTCCTTCTGTTTTTATGTGTTTATATGTTTGACTAGCTTTTTATTACTTTGTGATTAGCAAGTTAGGAAAGTCAGAGTTATTCTGACAGTCACCTCTGAGCATAGGGCTATCTCAAGTACTTCGGAATATACACGTATGTGTTATATGCAGGTGGTTGTAACTTGATGTTTGCAATAAATCTGTCAGGCCTGTTGTAAGCATCTGGTGCCAGTTTTCCTCTTTCTTCAGTTGAGCTATGTCAACAAGACCCGTTACGTTGGAACCAGAGGGAAGCACCTTTTCTCTGCAGACGTCCTCAAGCCTTTTTATTCATTAGCATGCAGGGCTTTCCTTCGGGTCTACCTAGCCTGAAGTAAAGAAAGTTAGTTGCAAGCTATGAAACCAATTGAGCCAACTTCATCTTTCTACTGTAGTGCAAAAAAAAAAAAAAAAAAAAAGACATGTATTGATCAGTCTAGTGTAATAAGTTAGACATTTCACTTCCCTTTCTCTTTTTCTGCTCTCCTAAAAGCAATTCAGGAAATATGAAACAGAGACAGAAGAAAAAAAGGTCTTTTTTACAGCTAGTGTAATATCTCTGGTGCTCTTAATGTTTAGAAGTGTGACCAGAAAGGTGAGGGAGTCAGAAATGAAATAGCCAGTCCAAAGAGTGAGCATTGTTTTGAGCAGGGTCAGCAAAGTATTTCCCATTTATTTCTCTGCAAGGCTTTCTACAGCAAGCCTTGACAGCCTGATAAGAATTGATGAAGTAAACCTGTGTCGCTGGACCAAGGGAAGAGGTAGCTGGGAGTGTACTTTGAGATTCCACTAAATTGATCTTAAGAGTCCTGGCATCTACCTCACAGTTGTATGACTTGCTTCAGATGCCATCTAAATGGCCAGAAATAGCCCTGCCTTCACGAACAGTGGTGAAGCTCATCTTCAGCATAGCTTATTTACATGTTTCCCTCTTCTGCAGTAGATGTCTATTGGTCTTAGAGCTAGGACTTAGGCGATTGCTTTATCATATACAAAATCTTCAGTGTCATATATTAAACTGAAAAAGGTTTTGAGGTGTAAGGTGCAAAAGAAGCATAAAGGCAAATAGCATTTTTTTTTTCTTTGCTACATTGGAAGAAATCTGCCAGAGTTAAAGGGTCAATAAATAGTCCAGGTATAGAAGAAGCGCTGAAGGATGTTAAAGTTATAACAGAAAACAAAAACAATTTTTTTTGCATCAGTGTTCACCATAACCTTTCTTTACAGGTGACAAGTCTGAGAAACTGTCTTAAATCTAGTTGTCAAGAGCAGGGAGATATAAAAATGGTAAAATGAACAATAAAAATTTGCCAGACCCGAGCGATAAAGGGATTCAGATATGAAACTGCTGAACTATTGCCTGTAGTCTGTAACTTATTTCTTAAATCAGCCCTGTTACCAAAGGTATAGAAAATGTCAGGTGCTATTTAAAAGAATTTTGGGGGTGATCTGGAGAAATACAGACGAATAAGTCTGTCTGTCATACTAGAAAATTGCTGAGAAAACTATGGCAAGGAATTGTATTAACTAATGTGTGGAAAAATCTATTGGGAATAGGTTCTTGAAATGGAGAAAGCCAGGCTGCACATGGCTGCAAGAGCACTTTGGAGTCCATAAGCAAAGAGATACAGGTGACTTATATTTGTTTCTTTGCAACATTTTGGACAAATCTCTTCACAAAAGACCCTCAAGGGAACTTGGTGAAGAAAAGAGGAGGTAGAAGGTGCCTGAAAATGAGGAAGCAAAGGGTAGGGATTCATGTTCAATTTTTGTTATGAAGGAAGAGCGCCCCCCCCCCCGCCCCAAGCGAGTTCCCCAAATGTCTGTTCTGGGACCTATATTGCTTAACATAGTCTGGAAAGATCTGGAAAATGATTGACTAACGAGACATGAGATGGTTACTTATATAGATATTCAGAATAGTAAAAAGTAAAACTAACAGCTACAAGGCACAAAAGGATCTCACAATACTGACTGACTGGACAATAGAATTGCAGATGAAAGTCACTGTCAATGAATGTGAAACACTGCAGATGAGACAAAAACGGACTCAAGCTATGTGTATCATACAATGGACTCTAAATTAACTATTACTGCTTAGGATAGTTCTCTGAAAATGCCTGCTCAGCTGTCAAAATGACAAAGAAAATGTTAGGAATTATTAGGAAGGAACAGCAAAAAAATAAAGAAATCCAATATCATCATTATGACACTGTAATAATAGGTATTTATCCCACACCTTGAAGGCTCCAAATGGTGGTCTGCTGATCTCAGAAAAAGGTAATGTGAAGTTAAAAGAGAACAGAGAAGGGCAAAAATGTGGTCAGAAGCAAATTATGGCCAAGGAAAACTAAGCAGGCTAAAATTTCTCAACTTTCATGCAGAGGAAGGATATGGAAAATGTCTAAAGCCATGAATAGTGTGAAGAGGATGAGGAAGGAAAAAGTATTTGTGGTTTCTCAGAATACAGTAAATCAGGGTTCTCACTGAGGCAGGCTTAAAAGGTAAAAAATGGAAGTGCTTTTCACACACTACCTAATTCAGTGAGGGAATTCCCCGCAGCAGGGTTTTGTGAAGGCAAAAGGAATAATGGGATCAAAAGAAGATTAAAGGCCCTAAAGCACAGGTTACTGGAAGCTAGAAGTGCTATATCAAGAGAAAAAATTTCTGCTTTGTCCAGTCCCTATGTTCTTCTAAGCATCTGCTACTGACCATGACTAGACAGCAAATACTGTCCTGGATGAATACTACGTGTGATCCCATCATACCGTTCTTAGAAAGCTATTTCTGTTCCCAGGACAGGGTCTGATAACTGTCACCTCATATCACACTTCTGATAACTGTTCCACACCATAGGAGAGCTACCAGGACATAATCCCTCTAGGACCTGTACTTTGGGGATCTTCTCACTCTTCTTTTCTTTTCCCTTCCAAAATGCTTCCTCCACAATAGTCCAAAGTCCAGACCTTTTAGAACATGCCAGGTGACATAAGGACATACTACAGTGAGATGGTTTGATGTTGGTTGCCATTTATTACTTGGAAAATTAAGGGGTTTTCCTTCATTAAGCTTTTGCATGGAAAATTAGGATGTGTAAACAGAATTACTGTCATGTATCCGCAGTCAAACTGTCTACTACGGATGCACAGCTTGGGCCTCATGGCTACGTAAGAGCCAACATTAGCAGCCCCCTCTAATAGGAAGTCTGAGCAAGGTCCACCATCTCTAACAACTACCTGCAGGTGATTTCAGCCTTCCCTTATTTGGGAAGCAGGGAGGAAAGACCCACAGAGATATGGCATTATGAAGTTTGAAAATAGCATATATTTGGTGAAGAGCCTGTAAGAGAGAGAGCCCAATGAAAGAGCAAGCCACCTGCCCCCTGCCATCTCACAAGACTCATGAAATTTGCTTTGAGGAGTGAAGGTATCAATAAGCTTTGGATAATGTATGATCGTTACCCTGCTGATGTCAATTAGTATTTTAAACTGAATTCTTTCCACAATTTAACACCAAGTTACTGGAGTCTGTTAGAAGTCCAAGAACGATACCAGGCAGTAGTCTAATTACCGAGCTTTTCCCATCATGAAGCTCTGATTATAATGGCTTACAACTTGGCCAAAATTTAATTGCCAGGATGGACTTTTCCGTGTTGATTGTCTCTATGCATAATTTCATACAAAAAGACCTAGTCACTTATAATAACAAGTCTAAGAAATCTATATTGGTCTCCCAGCCAAACTAGAACCTAATAAAACCCAACAACTGCGACCACCTACTTAAAATAAGATGAGCAACAGCCATTACTTCAAGGTATAATGTGAACTACTCAGGAAGTGCATACCTCCTACATGTGAAAAATCAGACACTCAGAAGCCACAAACACTTTCAGGTTGTAATGCCTATGACCCATCTGTGAAACAGAAATCCAAAGCACCAGCCCTTACCTCAGGAATGCAGTAAAACTAAATGGCGGGGCGGGGGGGAAACAACAAAACAAAAACCTTTGCAAAACAGTTGAATGTGTTGCTGGAGAAGAAATGGACTGTTCTCTCTCTAACGCAGGGTAAGAATAGTGCGAGGCAGTCACTGAGCAATGCAGAGAAATCAAACTATTGACAAAGTCCTATTTCTTTAGGGTGCTGAATGTGTCAGGATTCTCTGAAAAAGAAAAAAGATGGTATTAAACCAATTAAAGAGTGTACCAACATGCACATGCACAAGGGAGCTGAATTAAGATTTCACTGTCAATGTTAATTTTCATATTTCCTAAATTTGGATTGCTTTGCAACCTTAAGTTATTCTCCTAACCACATTTACTTGTGTACAATTTAAATAGAACAAGTTGAAGGAAAACATACAGCTTTCTCAATTTGCCTGTATTTCCTCTCTTTTCTTAAATTAGAGAGGACAACAGCGTTCTGACAAAAAAAAAAAAAAAGAGAAAAACAGCGTTTAAAAAAAAAAAAAAAAAAAAAAAAAAGGTATTCAGTAAAAGGCTTTAAAACAGCCCAAGTGCTATTTTTGTCACCATCTGCTCAATTATACTTTGTGCTAGTAGCACTTTTCCAAGCACAGGTATGTCTTCCTTGGAAAACAGTTTGTCTTTGTTAAGGGAAAGTCAAGATCCTTAGCTTGTGACTGGTCTGGCGTTATTTTTCTTTTTTTTTTTTTTTTCCAGTCTCATTTCCAGGAACTTGATTCCTTTTATTTCAGCTTTCTAACTCTGGACTCACTGTTCCGTTCAAGAGTGCTAGTAAAAATAAATGGTTGGGAAAAAGAAATAATAATAATTAAAAACAAAAATCCCAGCCAAGATAAAATCCCGAATATCTTTCAGCAGACAAACACAATAAACTTCCTGTTTATAAATTTAGCCATTCATTTTTAACTAGTGGCAAAGCAGAATCTCAGCAGGACCTTTCGACAGTAGTATATCCAGATGGATTCTCAGTGTGAAGGGAGTCTGAAATACACTCCCTGACACAATAAAACCAGGGGTTTCAGGCTTGCGAAGCAGTGGCACGGGGGCTGTGAGTAAATTTATTTCACAGGAAGCCTGTATCTTGAGCTAATGGGAAAATGTAGATCTTTCGCCTTGCTCTGTATGTGGTAGGTCATAGATATGATAGGATTATAAAGGAAATGGATCTACGTGCCGCAGCCCCTGGCAGCACCGTGCTACATTTCTTGGCCCGTGCCCTAATTCAGAGTCACGAGCAATCCCTTCTATCAGCCAGCCGGTGCTTTGGGTGGCTCACAGCTCGACTGTGTCGCGTGACCCCCCAGGGGCAAAGCAAACTTGTCAATAATTCCTAAGCACCTTAAACAAAATATGGAAATGCAGTAATTCCTACAGAGAAGAGAGATGGGGGAAGGGAAAGTGTTTCAGAAGAGATGTTACTAGGGGATTTTCAGGGGGGAGGAAGGAGTAGTTTGAAGAAGCCAGGTTGCTAGCAGCTGAATTACTAATAAAGGTAATAATAATGCACAGAAAGGTAAAGGTGACTTAAGTCAAAAGCAAAATATGTTAGGTGATTCCGGCATCTGGTACCCAATTATTCACATGGTAGGAAAAAGAGATAACTGTCAGGATTTTGTAGAATGGGGTCATCTGCATGCATTAATTTAAAGAATAAGGCAGAGATTGGAATGTGTTACTGTGCCATGCCCTGTGCCCTTATGAGGAAGACCCCTGCTCCTTCTGGGAGAGGCTAGTCTCCTCTCAGAAGACAAATATCATCTCCTATATCACAGACTTAGGGGAGGATGGAGTGAGAAGATGCAGACTGATGATGGACCTTGGCTCCAGAGTAATGAGCAACGGAAACTGAAGGTGGTTTAAAGTGTGCTGCACGTATCAGGCAGACACCAGGCAGAGCCTGTGTTATGTTCATCCCTTTACCTGCACAACCTGCGGTAGGATTTTGGCTAGGGAAGGGTTATGGGGTGCAAGTGGAGTGTGTATACTTGCATATCTGGCAGGGACCTGGAGGGAGCCTTGCTTGTTCATGTATTTTTATGAAGGAGCCCCAGTAGGACAACAGCTGGGTGTCATGTGTGTCCCCAGCAGTATGTTGGGAAACCTGATTTCTGAGAAGGAAGCAGAGGTGGAAAGAGGGCAGCTAATTCCCACAGTGAAACCAGACCTTTTCCCCTGTTGTAGCTGATGAAGATGAACAACAGCTGCTGGGTTTTTTCCATGGAAAGAGGTCTCTGCTGAGAAGGGGCAAGGAAACCTTGGGGTTAACTGAAGACATGGCCAACAGGCATGAGCAGGCAGCCGACTGTCTAAAGAGTAAAAGAGAAGAAGGTGAGAAAGGCAGAGGGAAACTGAAGGAAACGGGAAAGTTGGCTGGAGAAAGGGAAGCTGAGGAGAAGGGGTAAGTAGAGACACTGGTGATCATGGGAGGTGGAGGCAGAAGGGAGGATGCTGCTGCATGTGCACAAACAGTGTTGAATGCAGTCTTCCTTTCATGTGCCATACCATACCATGGGAAACCCAGGGTTTTGTTGTGTTGAGCCTTGTAGTCAGAGCTTCCGCTATCCTTGTAGCTGAGAAAGGCTCAGGCTGCCCAAGAAACGCCTGAGCACATCATGGGATATTCTCCATGTCGGTGCTGAAAAAGTCCTCACTGGCCATCTGACAGGAAATAACAATGTCGCTGAAGTCCCAATGTGTGCCACACGATTCAGCCATAAGATGATAAGTGTTGGTAGTGGTAATGTACATGGAGACTTTGTGCACTACGTGTATTGACATAAAATCTCTTCAAAATCACTTAAAAATAAGAAAAGAAGACATAATATTTTGATGATGAGCTTTGTGATGAAGTTAATCAACCATCAGTGTTGTTAAGAGAGAAGAAAGTGCATACTTGGCCCAGGAGAAACTCACTAGATTGCCACTTCTTGGTACAGCGCATAATTTTCTATGGTGATCCATGAGGTCCTTTTGTACGACAGAGTGACACCCCTTACACTTTTCATAGCTGTGGATCTCCCCTAAGAATTACCAGGTGGGCACACAGGTCCCTTTGAAAGCCCTGTGCCATTGGGCTGTTCCTTTGGGGTATGTCAGCATCACCTATAATTGTCAGGTAGGGACGAGCCAGACAGTCTGGGGCTTTGTAGATCTCTGCATCAACCACTATGATCTTTTTGCCTTTGTATCTCCAAAGATGGAAAGTGCCATGGCCATAGTGTTGTGAAGACACATGTAGACCCCTGTGCCTACCCAAAAATGGGAGAGTAGCCCTCCTGTTCCATCAAACTGGTGTTTTGCACCCTGAGATTGACAGACTGCCAGGAGAACACAGTATCATCTCTAGGTGCTGCTGATGTGTGCCTCAAACCACTGAGATATGCCAGGCTTGGTCCTGTGGTGATGACCACAACTGTTAGCTCAGCACAACTGCTGCAGAATGGGATTATGCTCAGTCACACACAAAGGAAGCAGCTGCAGAGCTGTTAGAAATCAGGTGGCACGGAGCAATTTGCTAGAAAAAACTCATTGATCCATGGCCCTATTCCCTGTCCATTTCTGTAAGGTCCCCAGGAAAGAAGGAAAGATCATAGGCCTCATGAATTATTCAGGTAGGCTGGACCCAGTCCATAGCTCACTCACTGGCTGTACACGCACACTTGTAATTTTTCTAAAGCATCGCTTTAGGCTCTAATCTGCAAATAACTTGAGCGTGTCTCAAAACAGCTGCTTACAGGAAGTTAGGGAACCCTACAAAGTGTTTTGATGGAACAGTATCTTGCCATCAAATGTAAAATTGGAAAGTTCCCATGTGTACAATCTTAAAGCTCATGCTAAAATTCCATGTAAGAAAAAGATACCCATCTGTTTATTTGTGGTGGTAAGCCTGTTAATTAATCACATTCATGAATTTTATAAAAACAAATTCTTCTGCTTATCAAAGCTTTCGGCAAACTCAATTTGGTGTGATGTGGGAACTCAGTTTGAAAGGAATCTGTCTTTTAACCCGCTATAACTATTATTTCACTAGCAGACAATTCACAAAGGCAAAATATTCCTATTTCAGAAACTTTTAATACTGCTTTTACATCTTTGTGGCAGAAACAGAGAATAAATAAATAAATATATATCATAGTAAGACTCCTTCTTTGAATCCAGGTCAAAGATATTGAGCGCTGTTGACTGTTTTCTCAAAGGTGTCCCCTGGCAGAACTTATACTGCCTGATTGCTGTGTCTAACCATGGGTATATCTACAACCAAGCATAGCATAAGGTGCACAATTTAGCCTCAAGTGAGTAATTTACCTAGTAACATCCAAACACAGCTTAGCACAGAGCTTCACTGAGATCTTTGGATTGCCCTGCATTGTACCGCCGTGTGTCCCTGTAAGTCCTAGCATCCGACTGTCTGAAAACACATGCCCAGTATGGGACTGCATCTTCACAACACCCTCTGGATGTAGCACATGCTATCCCAAATGGGAATTGAGGCACAGCTGTTTTCCCTACAAAAATAAAGATGGTTCTGCCAGAGTCTTACAGTGAAATAAGGTCTCCAGGATCCTGTTTTGGAAAGACTGGGATAATTTCTCTTGTGGCTAAAATGAGACCCCGTTGTGCTCAGAGAACAAGCTGAGGAAGTCCGCTAGCAGAAAGTGGGACTGAAACCCTTGTGCCTTCACCTACAGCTTGGTCAGCTGGTCAGGTTTGTTTCCCTGCTTCTCAGAAGCCATAAATGAGATGTAAGTGCAAGTAGTAGCAGTGTTAGGGACCATTATCAGACATTGCAAAGCAGCAGGCATGGAAAAAGAGAGAATCATCAGTGCTAAGGATGCTTCTCGAAGCGAAGGCATGAATGACCAAGTCACCTCTTTGCCTCTAAGTGGCCTGCTGCAAATCATACAATACGTCTCAGCCAAATCCCATTTGGTGCCTGTGGTGACCAATTTCATACACAGTGGGTTTTACATCCTACCCAACCAAAAAATTACTTTCATACTCACTTTGAGCCATGACTGCTGTATACAAGGCAATGCAGAATAACATCCTTCCTTCCACTAGTCTTTCCTGGCAATCAGCCTGCAAGACTTTGAAAAAAAAATATTCCAGACCTGTTTGTCAAATTGTGCTGTGATTTAAAAGACATGGGACTGATTTCCTATTCATTCCAGTTTGCCTGGTGTTATTACAATGTCTCATTTACATTTTAACCCAGTTTACAGTAGGGTAACCCTGAGAAGAACTGGACTTTTTCATTTTGCTCCCTGCTTAACTTTCAAGTCCTTAATGAAACAGTTTAACATGCACATCTTAGCAAATGTCCTCGGCTTCCAAGGAAAAAGCTCTTACAAAATTAGCCAAGTAGCTCAAGTGTAATGGGTAGATCACAAAAGTAAAGAGATGTTAAATAACTTAACATAAAATGTTAAAAAGCAGAAACAGATTTTTTTGGTTTATTTCATTTTACTGTGGCTTAATTCCTCACCGGATCTGGGGCTGCTGAAACAATAGTGGCCCCATGTGAGTTGCTGGATTGCAGCTCCTGACTGCAGTGCCTTTTTCTTTGCTTTACCCGAGCACTGATGGTACACAAGTGAGGAGCTGGGCTGGGGACAAGTCTGCAGGTGGGGGGAAACATTCAGGGAGAAGTGGATGATGGCTTTCTCCCTGCTGAAGAGTCAGAGGTGAGAAATTCACAGTGTCCCAATCAGAGCTGTGATGGAAAGGGAGGTATTGGGATTTTTACAGACACCCTCTCCATACTACGCTCAACCAGCAGGAAGCAGCTGCTCGCTGTCCCCCGTAGCAGAGAATGAGCCATGAAGCTACATGTAACACCAGCAGTGCCCCATGCAGCACAGCTTAAACTCACCCTCTCTGAAGTCAGCGCATCCACCCTTGCTGACAGCTTACAGCACGCTCACCTCATGGTGTTTAATTCTCTCTTTAGGACCATAGCCTTCTGTTAACACTCCAGGTGATGTAAACCTTTGGTTTTCTGACACATATAAGACAAAATGTAGCCTTCTTTTTCCTTCTGCATCCAGCTTTGCTGCACTCTGGAGGGATCCTTCCCCAGTAACTATTTTTCTTCTGTCTTCCCATACGGGAGAGTTAGAATATAGAGAGATAACATAGAGAATACAGATAGCATATATAGAATATATATGTTTACTTATATACATCTGTATATAAACACATATATTTGTATATTTTATATCTATAGCTGTATATATATATATANGGGCTGCGCTCCTGCCCGCGCTGCCGGCGCGGTTAAACAGCCGCGGGGAGCGCCGCGCCGCGCAGCCCCGCAGCGTGGGGACGGGGCTCCCTGCCACAGCCCCGCTGCCGGCCGTGCCAAGAGCAATAGCCAGCTTCAAAGTTAGAAGCAGAAACGCTGTAAATGAATAAATGGTAGGAATAAGCCTCAGCCAGCCCCTCCGCCCAGCGCCGGCTGCAGAGCCATCGCCCGCCCCGAGTGCCGGCAGGGGCAGACTGCAAACGCCAGCCGGCTCTCGCTCCTTGTCTTTGCAACTCTAGGTCGCCTCCTAATTTAAAGCTTTGCACCAATCCCCTTTGCCCGGAAAGGAGAAGAAATCTAGAAAGATGCCAGGCTGTGAAAGGGGACCCCAGTTAACAGCGCTGGTACCAGGCGTTGCCTGGCCAAGGAGAGCCAAAGTTGCCCAGAGGAATGGGAAGCGGGTGCTCCAGAGGAGAGGGGAAGGGAAGGGGATCATCGCTTGGTGATCGCAGTCTCTCCCTCCCGTCGCCCCCTTCTCCTCCTCCTCCCTCCCAGCCTTACCCCTGACTGCTTAGGAGGCCTTGATGGGTTTCCATCGGGATCCGATCCAAGGTGGGGGGGAGAAAGTGTGACTGTTCCCAGAGGAAGCAGCTCAAACAAGTTTGAGGGGTGAGAGTCCCCAGTGGATGTTTAACGAGCACATCCGGAGGCCCGCGATGCCCGGGAGCAGCTGGAGACCCTCTCTAGGACCTACCTTCATTGCACGGTAAGGAGCTGGGCACTGGTATCCCGCGTCCTGGTCCCTGCATCCCACATCCCGGTCTCTGCATCCTACGCCTCGGATCCGTGCATCCCGGTCNCACTCCAGGTGATGTAAACCTTTGGTTTTCTGACACATATAAGACAAAATGTAGCCTTCTTTTTCCTTCTGCATCCAGCTTTGCTGCACTCTGGAGGGATCCTTCCCCAGTAACTATTTTTCTTCTGTCTTCCCATACGGGAGAGTTAGAATATAGAGAGATAACATAGAGAATACAGATAGCATATATAGAATATATATGTTTACTTATATACATCTGTATATAAACACATATATTTGTATATTTTGTATCTATAGCTGTATATATATATATATACACACACAAATATATTATTTTTCTAGGAGATTTAGAGCAGGAGCAAATTTATCAAGCCAACTGGAAGAGAGGAGGCAGGAGGACGGTGATACAGCACCCTGAACTGCCTCGGCTCTCCCGTCTGCGCTCAGTCCCCCCTGCCCGCTCCCGGCTTTTTGAGGATGCGACAAGTCTCAGCGCCAGAGCGCAGCATCCTCGGAGAGGCGTGTGTGTCCCCGTCCGCCCCCCCTCCACCGGCCCCGTCCAATCAGGGCGCTGGGGGAGGGATGCTCGGGGCAGGGATGCAGGGTTGCCAGGCGACAGCAGCGTCCCCGTGTCCCGTCCGTCCCCGTCCCCCCCCCCCCCCCCCCCCCCCCCCCCCCCCCGCCC
>VYXH01009547.1:53032-82255 GCA_013397275.1 Burhinus bistriatus
TTTAGTTCATTTTTAAAATAATTAATTCAGCTTTAAAAAATCTTCATCAGAAGACTGTGAAACAGAACAGGCTGGGACACAGGCTGCTACCTATTTCAGCTTGCATAAGTATATGTCTCACGTTGATTAAATATGCATGAAAATAATTTAAAAAGCACACAACCCACCTGATCAAATACGTATTTTAGGAAAATGACTTTTTGAATTTTCTTCAAATACACCTAAATCATTATGACTTCTTCTGCTGTGGTTTATGCTGATAAATGCAAGTATTACAAGAAAATGTAACTTTCCCCAGTCATATTGGGGAAAATTGCACAATAAGCTACTTTTATTCATACTTAGGGTAATAGAAAACTCGTACTTTTGTAATGTTCACTCTTTGAGTGATATCAGTAACAATCCATGCAGATCCTTCTTAATAAACCGATTACCTGAAGAGCAATGCAAGCTAATTTGTCCTCTGCTAGAATATTTCATACTTTAATTTCTGTGGCTTTTTGCTTGTTGCTTTTTTTGAAAGAACGATGCCGTCCACTGTTACTCTCAATATTTCTGGAGTCCTGCATTATATATAAAATATAAAACACACTTCAAAATAGAAAATCCACCAATTGCTTTACTGTTCCGTAACTCAAAACCAAGTAAAGTGGCATTGGTATCAAGTACATGAAAAAAAGACTTTTGTCCCAGAGCTGAGGTGCTTTTCTAATCGCGGCTGATGTTTGTCTGGGTTACTTGTGCTGATGACCTACTTATAAGCTTCTACAAATAAAGTCTGCAGGCAAATGTTGACACCTTGTCTAAGAGCAAGATTCTAATTTTATCATTGAAAGAGCGAATCTAAAGCAAGAAGCAGAGGGAAAGTATCTTTCTGGGTTCACTTAATGTTTTTATACTCAATTAAATTGTGACGAAGCAAAGTGCTAAATCAGGCTGGAAAGCCAAAAGAAAAAAAATACATTGCGAATAGTCGTATCGTTCAGCTCAGTGGTCTGCATTACATAAGTGGAGCTGAATTTGGAAATGAAGAAAGTGTAAGGACACGTACTGGCAATTAAAGAAAGAGCTATTTGGATGTTTTGTACAAACACAACCCTCCCGTGGAGCGTCCTACAGAACGTAAATTATTCTGAAGATCACAGAGTCCCGTATAGAAAACTGTAAGACTTGAAAGACCTGGTTCTAATGTCACTTATGCTGCGGTCATGTTGCAGTTTTTCCTTTAAACTTGGTGGGCTCAACTCTCCGTTGGTCTACAAGAATTCAGTAGGGTCACACAAAGTGTGCACCCTCCAAGAGTCCGGTTTAGGAGAGTGAGTTGAGTATCCAGCCTAAAGCTTTTACAGGGTGCGAGAACCTGCTTATGTGGCTGTTGAACTTGCCAACAGCGTCCTGCAGAAGGGATTTTAGTCTCTGTTCAGTTTTTAAAAGCTGTTTCCAAAGCCTTATAAAATGTTTATCAGGATTTCTGCACCTTGTTTCTTCCAACTTGTTGTACTCTAGTTATTGATCAGTTACTATGAATTTTTCTGGTTGATAAAATGCCAGGTGTACTATCACTCTCAGGATGCCACAGAACACAGAGATGTTTGACACACCCCAGGATCAGACAGCATCACTGTTTCTGTGTGAATATGCATGACTACAGTAAGCTACATAAGCCCTTGTGAAGAAGATCACGTAATATTGGCTGGCTTTTTTTTTCTGCTTGATGCTATAAAACTGACAGCTGGTTTAAAGCTTAATCGAGAACTTAGACCAGGTCAGAGGTTTAAAGAGAAGATTGTCTTTTTGTTCTCTACTAGTGTGGAAAATAAGTTTGTGCTTTAATCCTTGGATGGGTTGCATTTGCCATGGAGGGGTATCCCCAGCCAGCGAGAAGGGGTGACCAGAAGGATAATTAGCCACCCTGCCCCTTCACCCAGCGCTGAATGTCCAGAGCACACCTCTGGTGCACCTGGGCTCCGAAAGTGGCAGTGAAGGAGCGTAGTCTTCAGCTGCTGCCATCTTCCCAAATCTCTGTCTGTGACAGTTCCCAGCTATGAACTCAATAAGGCAAACTTTCACTGTGATAATCTAGCCCTAAACAGGCAGAAAAATCTGGGACATGTTTCATCTTACGAAACTACAGATTGGCTTGAAAATCATGAGTTTATTTTAGTAGTAGGAGTAAAATGACAAAAAAAATAGGAATTCCTCCTGGGCACAATGATGTCTGGGAACAACCTCAGTGCAATTGTCAGATATTTCCACTGAGACGAAAACACAGTTCGTTGTTGTAACTATTACACATTAGTGCAATTGGTTCTTTTTTTTCAGGTAAGCCCAGAATCCAGCATGTGACCTAAAGTAATTTTCTGGCTTATCTATTGTTTTATGAGGTTTTCAGACATTTTATTTAAGGGATATTCAGTTTTTAAAAAATATTGCAAGAAATATATTGTCTTGTTTCTAGCTGTCTTTCCAAAGGAATGCAGCAAATTTTCATAGGGCGTAAATTGCTATGAACTTATTAAAGTCAAAATGAAGAGAATTTACTAGAGCTCTAGCAAATAACACCAAAAAAAGGCTGTAGAACTATATTGGTTTTTTTCTCATACTGCCCCTCTCAAATATAAATGATGTAGTTGGAACTATTATCATGCTATTTTTCATAGCTATGCTGAGATTATGGGAGCATTTACGTAGTTAGCAATTGCCCTGCTCATATAGGAACATGTGGCTCCTCATGTAAATCAATAGGTTGTCTCAAAAACCTAAGCAGCAGTGTAACACCTTTTCCAAACCTTCTAAGACCCAACTTATCCTCATGCAAACGCACGGTCTTAACCCCAATTACTGAGGCAGTCTTCCTTCAGAGCACTTTAAAGTCTAGCAAGTGGTTTGACCTTGATAGTACTGATGACCTTGACCTTGAAAGTTCCTTTCCCAGTACATCCAAAGGGATACAGGATGTTAACCCAGTATATAAACTATATCAAATATGCATCATGCAAGGTGTGTACAGAGGGAATTGTTGATGAACATTTCGTGGATGAAATGGGAACTTGGAGAAGACTTTTGGTGGATGCTGTGAGACCTTGAAATTCTCCATTAGAAAAGTGAATAAAGAAGACAAAAAATTGTGAAGACAAAAAAGAGTTGTGGAAAGTAGATCTGTAGGAGACAAAAAGGGGAAAATTAAGAGAAGAAAATAGCTTGATAGGAAAAGAAAGAAAGAGCAGTAAAGACACCTGGATGAGTATTCAAGCTGGAAGAAAAGTAAATGGAATGGTAAGTCAGTTGTGGGATAAAGAGATTGTAAAGTTAGTGAAGGTGGTGAAGAAGTTATTCTCATTAAGGAGATTAGAAATTATCCTGCGATCCAACTAGCAGGACAAAAATATTGCACATTTCACGGAGGTGGTAAATGCAAAATTTAGCCAGCCAGAGGATTGCATTCAGGCATACTGACTAAGGAAGGGAATAGCATCAGACGTGTAGGAAAGGGTGAGCTAGTAGAGAAAATGTCACAGAGCTGATTTTTTCCACGGTAATTTGAAGTAATAAGAAAGATAAAGAAGCTATGTGGACAGCTGGAATGTAAGAGAATTTAAAGTCCATTGTGACGAAGAAGTCTCACCAGGTATCAGCATACAGTGAGAACACATAGGCAAATTAAGCATATCCTGGAGAAAGGGAGAGAGGGGAAACTTGTAGTCATGCATGGGCTTCTGGTAAAATCCAGAGACAGTGCAGTAAAAACAAGGGAGGCAGAAGCAGATTGATGGGGCCTCTTAGGAAGTCAATGGAGAGACTGTCAGATTCCAGAGGAAAACCAAGCAAGTCCACACAAGGGAGAGTGAAGTCAAAAGCTCAGTGGGTGACCACAGAGTCAGCAAATTCATAGGTCCGAACTGTGTTAGGAGAATTAGCGTGTTAAAAGGAAAGTATTTGTGGGAAGAAGGATGAATAAGTTAGCTTAGAGTACCCCTTCAGGAGCAGGGCATCTGAGAGGAGAGGCGCTGAGAAGAGGAGGTACAGTATGCAGGTGAGAAGAAACAGGACTGCTCTTGAGAAAATGAGGGGTACTTGAGGAAAAGACAAATGGAATAATAAAATAGGGGAGGAAAATGAAAGGGTTGGGACTGAGATGAAATTAGAGGAAAAGTACAGGCAAAGGCTGGAAGGAGGGACTGCCAAAAAAAGGGAAAAAAAAGAGGAGCGGAGGGGGTGGGTGATGTGGGGAAGTCACCTCCCACTGGTACAGAGAAGAAGGCAGAGTCCAGGCTAGCCAGGAGGAAGGAGCTGAAGGGAGCCTGGAAACTGTGAAAAACCTTTGTCTAGAAGATGACAGGCTGGTGGAAAACAGAGCAAAAAGAAATTGTGCAGGATGTAGTGACTGTGTGCACCCTCAGCTGAGAAATATAGTAATACTCATACATTAGCTTCCATTCCCGTGGAACGCTCCACAGTTGAGTCCACACTCAAATGGGAGACAATTTTTGTGTTACCCAAATGCTGCATCTAGAGAGGTTAACGTAACGGCACAAATGCATAATCTAGGGCTCTGCAAAGCCTCAGCCTCTCTGGTTTGTGGTGGCTGGTCCTCAAATGTGCATGTTGTTTGGCTGACTGCGATATAATTTTGCAGTCTGTAAGGGAGGATGCTGCAGGCAATTTACTGAGTCCGAGATTTGGCAGTGCCGGGATTCTTCTCTGGAATTAGCCCTGCAAAGAGGCTGGCTGAGATAAGTGGCCAACAAGGGGCTGCCTGATTGTATAGAGAGACTCTGTAAACATCTTCCAGCAAAACTAGCGTGTCAGCTGCCAAATCCAGCATTTCAGGACATCAGTGGTTTGCAACTGTCATTGAACACTGTGTGGTCAAACCAATGACCATGACACCTACCTATGCAGTATAGGATAGGACACCATTTGAAAAGGGTTTGAAAATCTTACAAAATATTGTTTCATCCCTAAATTCCTAAAATTTATCCCTAAATTATTCATAAAATTTTTCACCCCTGAAAATCCCTAAATATTGTTTCATCGTTAGTGTAGCTCCCTGCTCCACTGATATGTCACAGCAGGGCTGAGGTGGTGCAGGAGCTTTCAGGGACCCCCAGTCCTCTGCTATGGGAATAAAGGGATCCTGCGGGCTAGATACACTCCTCCTCCCTGGTGAGGAATGGAGACGTATAGAAAGCTAGTCTGTTCTCTCAGAGGCTCCTAGACCATTCTTGACCTTGCTGACCTTGGCTATCTGATGTAGGGTATGCATTGCAGTTCTTGACCATTTTAATGTGCTGCTCACAGCATCCGTATGGTTTTCTTTTTTGTACGATGTAGCTGTGATTAAGGCTCCTTAGACCCCATACTGGCTCCAGCTTGTACGTGCCATGATGGGAGACTTACAGCTTGTGCTTGAGTGAACATTTCTACATGTAAGTTTTATAGGGGGTCTTTGGCTGAGCTGGTTTTTGATCCCGTACTTACTGCCTAGCAATTTCTGTGTTATTTATAATTATTATATATTGATATTTTTATTGTTAATTTCATTCACAGTGGTTGCATCATCCAGTGAAGAAATTATTAGGAAAGCAGGAGAAGACATTGTTCTGCTAGGGTTTGAAAATATTACATTTGTGATGTTTAGCAGAAATTTGCTACCCTGTGGTTAGAATCACATAGCCAAAGAGATCTGGTAAAAATCAAGAAGTTAATTTTGGGGATGTTTCCAGAACTCAGAGAATTTCTGTTTTTTTTTTCCCCCCCCCCCTCACTTACATGTATTTTCATGAGAAGAAAGAGAGATAAGCAGACAAAAGGATGGAGGCAAATAGAAAGAAAAATATATTTTGCAGTAAGACACATACGGTTCAGTGCCAAAGTGTTAACATAGTTTGATTGCTTGGATCAGCTCACATGGCTAAGAAAAGACAAAAAATATCTTTATCTGCAAGAACATTTAAAAACTGATATTTTATACAAAAATATAATTGGTTTTGCAATGATGAGGGAGTTTTCAAAAAGCTTCATTATAATTTTTGGTGAGATTATGTATTTATTTGAATGTTGAGTGTCACCAGATGAGAAATGGCCAGAGACTTTCTGGCTTTTTATCAGAGATTTTCAATGGCATTTTTAGTAATGTTCAGTCAGTCAGAAAGACACCTTCACCGTATGTCAACTGACACCAAGTTTGATTCCATTGTAAGAGGTTCCAGATGTTTCAGTATACAAGAGATCAAAGATCTTGATTATACCTTACAGTAGATGTATTTTGCCAGTATTTAACTTTTTTCCTTGTAAAAAGCATGGGAAAAAACCACCCACATGGGACATCAATGCAGTAATATTGGATTAAACTTCAGCAAAATTGTGTGAAAAGGATACTTTACAATGCTGGTCTGTGTAGCATGTTATTTGCATAGACAGCAATAAAGGCCTGCTTTTAATCATTATGAAATATTTGTCCACACAATGCTACCACAGAATGACGATTTATTAGAAAACTTACAATGTTTATAGGAATCTTCTTAGCATTTTTTTCCAAATGCTATAGGAACACACTAAAGTACACTTGTCAAGTCTACCTTGCAACTGTTTTCAGCCTATTTCCTTGGGCTTTCTTAATTGTGTTTGTTCACTTTCGTCCCTGCAGCCATCAGGGCTTTAGAAGAGCCCTGACAATAATGGGCAATGAGATCAACAGGCAATGCATTTTCTTAAAAAAGTGCAAGCCCGTTCTACACGGGACTGATGCACTAGGCTAATCTTCACTCTCAAAATTTGAGAAAAGGGTAGCAATTGTCTGTGTGGGAATGGTAGATCTACACTGAAGTCTGTTTCAGCCCAAACCTCTTAAACCATCCAGCACGCGCTTCTTTATCTTACCATTATTACAGTATACTTTTACTCTGAAACAGAGCATTTTCTTCATAACCAAGAAATAAGCTGTCTGCCTCAGGGCCTTGAAAGCAGAACAAAACCAGCGGCTGTTCCAGCAAAAGCAACATGCAGTCCATGCCCTTTTTCATCCATTCACTTGTCAATGTGGCTGTCAATAAGGATGTATTTACATATGGCTAATCCCACAGTCGATTCATTAAGATGATTTTACGAGTGAAAAGGGAAGGTGACCTAATGGGGTAGCTCCAGGAATATAAAGTGAGATAACTTTCAGAGAATAACAATTTTGCTTTCTAAAGTGGACTTCAAATCTCCAAGAAGAGAATAGCCCTGCTTAAAACAACGTTTTCTTCTTCACACAGAAGTGATCTCTAATTGTGCAGTTTAGTTGAACTTTGCTTTCCTTGGTATCCTAGGAGAAAAGCTGTGACAGACTGGGAATTTTACCTTGTTTGTAATGTAAACTCAGTATACTGGTGGTGCTTTTTAACACTCCAGAAACTGCTTGGGAGGAAAAGAAATAAATAAAAAAGCTTTGATCCTCTAAGCAAACAAAGAGGGGAGAAGGAGGTTAAAAGAACCATCATTTGTGAAAGGCAGAGAAGGAAAATGTGGGAAAGGTGTCTTTATTTTAACAGTTTCAGAGACTGTTTGAAAGACTATTGGAAATATCAGGCCCTTCAACAGCACTAGTACCCTCTGATGAGTAGGGAAAGATTGATTTCTTTTTATTGTTTCATTGACATTTTCAAGGTTTCTAAGGACTATGAATTTCTCAGTGATATCTGTCGATCTGACCAAGCTTTTTCCCAGAAGCTGATATCCAGGACAAAACCTAGAGATTAATGCTAATGCCTTGACTATCAAGCTCAGATAAACATATCCCTAGTGGTGTTATTCAGTATGAGAAAAGAAAGAAGATTCTAGTCTGGAAGTAACGGCAGCTCCTATGAGCTGGGAGATGACTTGAAGCCCAGGTTTCTTGAGCAAAGGGTGAAATGTAAGTTGAAGCATCCAGATGTAGCAGCAGGGAAGGATGTGACCCAGCAATGCCCTGTTGTCTGCTTGTCTGTGAGAGATGTTCCTGCTCCGTAAAACGTCACTGATCCAGGTATTTTGGCCAGTAGGTAAGAAGGTGGAGCTAAGTCTCCACATACTCCTTTCAATCTGCCTGTCTATTCCACATTTAGCAGTTTTAAGGAAGGAAGCAGACTAATAGTTTCGTTTAGACCTAGATACCTTAAATCAATGTCCAGGGAGCAGTTGCAGAGAATAATGGGGTTTCTTAGTCCCTGTGATTTCCTGGTGAGGGCACAAGGTCCCAATTAGAACTTATCCTGAGAGGGTGCAGTATCCATTAAGATAGAAATGGATAGAAAGAGGTCTTTTTGATGTAATCTTCATTTTCAAAGATTGTACACAACATTCCATTTTCCTGAACACAGCATTTATAGTTCCACACATAATGACATGAGTAAGGACTTCATCTGATCCATCTCCCCCTCCAAAGATGGCATAAACTATCTCTATGTCTTTATTAACTAATATTTGTTGAATGATTCCCTTAAAATCTGCAACAATAGAGTTTTTACAGCCACCTATAACAGCACATGCCTGTGCTTCACTGTTCTTACAGACAGAAGGTCTCCAAAAGTTTAACTAAATCCCACTTTTGCAACCAAACCTATCACTCTTGTCCTCTCTGCTATGGAAATCAGAAGCAATTTAGTGCTTTCCTTTCCATTCCAGCCTTTTATATAGCAAAGGGATTGGATTTTGGCTTTTTAACATTCATTTATATAATGTTCCCTCCAGTCATCTCCTCTTGACTCAATGAAATAACTGCTTTTCTTTTAGCTGTGTGCTTTTTTTAGAATCTTGTTATTCTTGCTGTTTTCCTTTGGACCTTCTCCAGTTGCCCATTTGGGCCCGTACCCAAAAGATGAGTACAGCTGATGAACGGCTTGACTTCACTTGTCTTGAATACAATAGTCCTCAAAGAAATCCTTTGTGCTATTTCTTTGTTCTGTGCTCCAAGCCTCACTCCAACCAGCATTTTGCCTAAAGAGCCCTGAGGAGCCTCACAGGACTATAGTGATGTCCTTGTCCTGTCACCTTCAATTTGCTACACTTTTTGTTACTGCTTCTGGTCATTTTTAGTTCACAAACACATATGACTCCAAGCAAACCATTGCTGCCCTCACATCCACATTCACATTTCAGAAGAATATTTCTTAGGTAGTTTGAACAACCTGTTACTTTGTCTTTACCAGAGGGATCTATACGGGCGATGGCTTCTCTTGGTTCAGTCATTACTAAACAGAGGGATCCTTAACTGCTGGATTGTCTAGCATGTATCACGTTTAACATGAAACATGTTTAGCAGGTTTAGCATGAAGTGACCATCATGATCACTAACTTCAGCTAGCATCCTGATTGTCCACGAGTCAGAGAAAAGCTCCCTGGGAGCATTTGTAGAAGGGAAGCCTCCAGGCCAACTCCAAACATAAAGTATACCAGTGAATACTGCAGACCTGAATGATGGATACAAATATGGGACCAGTATTCATTTGGGTATTCCAGCTATAGGCGCATGAAAAGGCAGAAGCTGCTCATGCTTTCATGTTCATAACTACAGAGCAATGCGTCAGGAAGTCTCAGATGAGAAGTTCGACTTTGCTGCTGGCAAACCCACACAGAGTTCATCTACATTAAGCCTGATGAATGTGGCATTAGGAAAGAATCCAGAACTTCATGCCCCCAAGACACACTTTCTGCCTCTCTTGTTTAATTTCTCTTCTCTTATTAAGACTCAAACTTCTCTCTGGCCAGCCTAGAACGTATGCCAAACTGGCTAGGACACAGATAACATCAGGGGGGTCCCGATGGAGCTGCCACAGGTATTTGCCACAAAGGCTCCTTAGGGACCCTTTGCAACTGTTAGGTTCATGCACATGAGAGCAGTAGTTACTATCAAAAAGACCCCGAAACCCTTAGAAATGAAGAAAAATATAACACACGTTCACTCAAGCATCTGCAGTAATTCATGGAGTACCTTAGCATTACAACAAAAAAAGTCCCCTCTGGCCTTCAAACTAATCAACATGATGCTTTAATATATTTCGGTAAATTGAAACACATCCAGTCCATCTCATTAGTTCCTGACCATTAACTTCCAAGCCTTCAATTCCCACTGAACAGGTAAGCAGCTGCTCTGAAGATTTAACTGGAGCAATTCCACCGGAGTGCAAGCCACCATTATGCATGAGAGTAGTTCCTTTCCACCACCCTCTGTCTAACTTGGTCAAACTGGGACTGCTAAATAAACACTACTTGGATGCACTGAGCGAAGGGGAAGGTTGGTCTCCATGTAAGAGAGAACTTTTTTATGGTCTGGGGTACAAAGACGCAGGGGGGTACATTCCAGAAATCAGTGGGATGCAGCTTGATGTTTTTTCCCTCCACTGAAAATACATCGATTCAGAGTTTAGCAATCCCAAATACTCATCTGATGTGTTGTCTCTTGAACCTAGATCATGCCAAGTAAGTTAAGTATCTAAGATACACTGTCTGATCATGGTCAGCAGAGCCCAGCATTGTAACGCTACTTACTGAATGATCAACAATCTGTTTCCAAGGTCTTAAAAAACACCCTCTGTGTAAAGGGTCATTTATATTTAATCAACAGGAGTCGTCTCAGTCCTATTTTTGAGTGCTACAAGTTTTTTGCAACACTTTTTTTAAAGCACCAAGTAATAGGTGCTCTAGTATGTCCCATTTTTGTCCGTTCCCATTTATAAGACGCTTTCCATGCCAACGATTACAATGTACCACTAACATGAGTAGTTTCAAAAATAAAAGCATATTTGGAATCATCATGTTTATCTTTAGAGAGTAAGAGCTGCAAGAATGAATGGATCAAGGGGGATTAAACACTAGACTAATTGTTCATTAAGCAACCTAAGACTGATTAAGTGTGCTAATCCATTTAATATTTTTTCTATTTGTTTCCATTATTATCCCTGCCAAAATTCTTCTGCATGTATTAATTCACCTATGTTTATTTACTAATAAAGGAATTCACTTGAAATGCAGGTCTTGAATCCTATAGTCCTTTCTCAAGCAAAACTTCCATGACAGCAGTAGCAGAAGGACTCCAAGGTGTGACTGGAACTCTCTGTACTGCTCTTTTCCTAAAATAAAACTTAAACTCTTTCAATAAGATTAATGTGAATGCATTCACCATCTGTATTGATTCCACATACTCTCCATGCTTAATTAAGACATATTATTCTGCAAAATTATGCAAAGTTCTATGTAATGTCCTATGAAAGTGGTCACAATTGTAGCTGACCAAAAAGAATTGTTGTAAAATTGATTGCTGATTGCTGGCTACTACTATGTATTAATTTTTACATTATTTTGATGTGTAATTGACTGTCTGTTTACCAGATAGGTAGAGGACATAGAGTTATTGGTAGCTAACTTTATTATCATGTCTTCCAAGTTCCAGAAAGCAATGTTTTTTTCAGATTAACTACACTTTAATATTGGTAGATTCTGCTCCCAAAATAACTGTTGGACCAAAGTAGACTCACCATTAAATTATTCACATAGGTATTACCACAAATACGCAAAGATGAGCAAGAGCCCAGGTAGCAGCTCAACAGAAATGGATCTAAGGCTACAGAAGGTCAGAAGCAGAGCATGATTCAACACCATGGTATCATATTGTTGTGAAAAAGGGAAGTTTCCTACTGGGATTAATAAATAAGAATATTATCTGCAAGATACGGAATGCAAACATTATCCTCTATGCAACGCTTGCAGGGACACATTTGTAATACAGTGCCCAGTTTTGACCACTATGTTTTAAGAAGAAATGTAAATCACTGAGACAGAGTCCAGAGAATATAATCAAAAGAATTAGAGGTGTGAAAAAATGGAGTTATCACAGGTAACAGGCTTAAATTGTCACACAGAAGACTAGACCTCAGGAAAAGCTTTTAATGGTAAGGAGAATGAAACAACAGAACAAACTGCTGGGAAGTCTAGGAAGCTCCTGTCACCAAAGGTGTTTAAAAACAAGCTAGCCAAGACATGAGTTAGATATAAGTAAAGTTGATCCTTATTTGGGTGATAGCAAAGAAAGAGTAAGATCTTTCAGGGCCTGTTCCAACTCTTTTCCTCTCTAAGTGACCTGAACATCATTCAGGGTTCCTGCTCCAGGATCTTACAACATAGCACTCCGTACTGCAAACATCTACCTCCCTAGCAGGCAGCCTAGACATCTGCCAGAAAAGCAGAGCATCCCCTGCTCCCTCTGTGAGGTGAAGCAGAGGCAGAAAGAGAGGAGACCAACATGCTTCTCTTGGGGAAGAGGGGAAAAAATGGACAAATTTCAGAAGCAAATACGGTGGTCCTGCAAGAGAGAGGTGAGCTCTGCCATGCACAGGCAGAGCACGCACATATGGAGGGAGAGAACCCATGACGAGTCTCTGCTTAATTCACACTCGTTATGAGTCTCTGTTCAGTTCCTGCTCGACTCCAGTAGCAGCAGCGTGCTGAATCGTCTTCAATACAGATAGCAAAGTAGTCCATCATGTAATGACCATTAGCAGTCCCGCCTCTTACTGTAGGGACTGTGCAGAAGTGTATGTGTCTACAAAAAACAACATTAAATGAGCTCTAATATTAAGGCAACAGAGAAACAAGGAAGGAAGGAACAGCGCGACTTGCACTGTCAACTTTAAAGTCTGCTTTGCACGTTCATAGGCTTTGATACCATCAAGCGTAAGCAATACGCTGTATAAGGTTATAAAGTAACGTATGTTATTGGAATATTTGCATAAGGAAATGAATGCAGTAAATCTATTGACGTCGTCAATGCAGAACTACTGTAACTCTAATGCTTTCTGCACTGCAGTGATGATTATGAAACTAGTAGGTATTTTATGTTATTAACTCAAGGCGTCATCTTTAATAAATACTCATAAAACACACTGGCAAAAGCATAAACTGCAGAAACACGAGTAGGAAACTTGTGATATGTTCCGTATCATAGACAAATTGTTAATACTGTTACCCCGTAATTATTTAATCAAAAGCATACTTAAAGAAAATCTGAAATAAGTGAGAGATTTCAGTTGTTAGAAATAAGGGCCCTATCTTCATGTTAATTACTGAAGCAGAGTTAGAGTATATTTTAATAAAAGTGTGAGACAGTATTGAAATTCAAATAACTCCTTGGAGGTTTTATGGCTCATACAAAATGCAAAGAAATTCAGAAAGAAGATTTTTCAAAATTAATAACTTTCTTAAAGAGAGATAAAGTATCATATGTTGTCTTCTAAAAGGACATTCTGTTTGGTTGTGAGTTTGTGAAAAACCTATATTATTCATAGTATTGACAGAAAAGGTATTTAGCCTAAATTACACTCTTTCTTTTCTATCCTGAAATTTTTCTTCCATTCGAAATCTACTGTACTTTTCATCATGCAAGCCCCCTCTGTATTGACCCTAGAGAATACTGCAATATTCCTTTTACCCATCCTAAATCAGGTGAACAATAAATAGATATTGATTCGTCATACAGTATAAATAGTTCACGAATATATAAAAATTTAATTCAGGATTCAAACCCTAGACTGTGATAAATTAGCAACAAAGTCAAGGGAGCCGCTCCACGTTACACCACCCAGCAACGCTGTTCAATTTGTCAGGTGTACTGCACTTCAATCATTTAATACCTTCAAGAGATCAATAAGATCGGCAGTTTCAGGTTCTCAAATGTCAGCCTGCTTGCTTCCCATACGCTTACTCAAGCAGTAGGGAGGACTTTGCAGTAAAATCCTTGCATTGCAATAAAGTATTGCCTTCAGGCGTGCTCACTAGCCTGTCTAATTGAGACTGGATACTGCACGCTGACTCTGAGCTTGTTTGCCACCAGTGGGAAGCTGCTGAGCAGTTGACGGCACGAGAACATGAGCCACAAACATGTTACTCCAGTCCCTCAACTAGAGTAAATCAGTGTAACTGCACTGTTACGAGCTCCAAGGACAGAGACAGCTTGTAAATAAGGGAAATATGGGGGCTGTGCAACAGATATAAGGCTGGAAGAGACAACAGAAGGTCATTCAGTCTAACTCCTGCCCCAAAGCAGAGTCAGGATTATTGTGTCATTTCTGACAAAAGTTTGATTAATTTTTTCTTTTTCTGATGATGGAGACTCCACAGCTTTCCAGGCAGCATGTCCCAGTGCCACATTACCTTTATGATCAGAGCATTTTCCCTAGTATCTAGCCTAAACATTTATTTTTGCCATTGTGTTCATTTCTGCTTTAGCTAATGACTGCAGCCGAAGTTCTTCTTTCATCCCAGCTAATTTCTCACCTCCTGAACTTGCTGCAGCTTTGCTTACAATCTGGCCCAGTCACATCTGTGATGAACCTACGACTGCCGACGTGATCTGGAAAAATGCGAGTCTCAGGCTAGTCTGGCTATGATTTCTCTAGCCTTCTCAAAGTGTTCCACTTCTCAGTCTGAGACAGCTTCCAGTTTGGTGAACTGGTCATCAAGCCAAGAAACATTTATTGCCACTGGAAAGGCTCAAAGTAATGCTTGTGGAACAACCAGGGTCCTAAGATTGAATATTTTCTTTGTCACCTATTACAGGGACTTCCTGTTATGGGTTTTAGCATGAGAAATAAAAATCAAGACATGTTTTAGACCATTTGTGGAATGAGTGTGGTGTGTTCCAAAGGAAAGCATTTCTTTCTGGTTTTTGGCATAATCTCATCAGTGGGATAATGTTTCCTTTCTAAGTTGTAGCACCAAATAATCTTATGGTCCTTAACGAGATGACAAACTTTGGCCCGTGCATTATGTGTTTTTCAAATGGCACCAAGTTTTTTTTTCATTGTGGTTCCCACTAATGATTAACATGATTCATTGTCATCTCTTATGCTTCTTAAAGAAAATATTTAGATTCTATTAGAGTAAAGGACTCAGTGTTTGATGAAGGAAGTAATACTGATTTGAAAAGAAAATAAAGTGTAAGGAAAAGAAAGAGCTATTGCTGGTGAAAAAGGGTTGATGAAAAATGTATTGAGAATGGCAGAAATGTCTATTTTTCTCTGAACATTTTTTGTCTATCAGTGGACTATTCTGCGATGATCAATAAACCTCTCAGACTGACGCAGATGGTTTAAGAGTCACTATGCTTCCTAAATTGATTATTGAAAAGAAAACAAATCAGTTCAAAACCTTTCCTGAGTAAGCAGTTACTGGTAGCACTTCATCCTCCTTGTTCATTGTTCTTTGCCATGGCCTGGTCTTCTCTAGCAAAGCTACTTGGAGGCAGCAACCTTGGCTAAACCTCAGGATGGTGGATATTTCTTCACCGGGGAGATTCGCTACACTATTTTCTTGGCCCATGCTCGGGTGCTAGGGCTTCGCTTCCCTTCTGCTGAGAGGCAGAGAAGGACCTTTGCCACCGTCTGGTGGCCAGAGACATATGCAGACTTTTCAAAGCCTCTTGTCCTCATGGCTGGCTGTCAGCCGTGCTCTAGGGCCTGAAGCCCTTTCTCTGTTTGTCTAATCCTCCTATTTCACTGCAGAACCCAGGCACACAGCTTAATGACATCCTTCAGATGCTTCCAAGCCACTTCCCTTCCTGAAATTTTCTAGGAGTCTCCAGACAGACTATCTACCAAGTTCCTTTCAGTCTCCTGCACCTTCAGGAGCTGGTCCTCTCTAGCTTCTAACACCCATGCTGATCTTTTCAGAGTGACAGCAGAGAAGAATACCTGAAATTACAAAACAGGCTTATTTTCTCAGCTCAGACAAATTCCTCTGGAGTAAAACTACAATGCGCCGGAGGACCTTTGGGCCTATAAAGAATACAGTATGATCTGGATCTGTGCCTGGCACGTAAGCAGCTGTCTCCTCACTCTTGCCCACATGCCTCCCGCTGTCTTTAGCCCTGGGAACCTTGTGCCCTGAGCCCTTGGGGTCATGTGTGACTCCAGCCCAACCAAGTGTGTGGAAAGCAACTGTAAAGGCTCAGTTGATTGCACAACTATGCTAATTGTTTTGCCTTTAGGTCTGAACTTCATATCATTTAGTCTCCCTGTGAACTCCTTGCAGTTAACCAAATAGTTGCATTTCATAAGAACTTTTCCTAAGCAAGCAAGTAGTCCTTTCCACTTCAGATCAAATACATGTATTTATTTTGTATCCTTCTGCTTGTGATTAATATCAACAGTGAAGGTAATATTTAATTTGCCTCACATCCCTCATAAAGACCAAAACTGCCTCGACTCCCACTTAGACGTCTGGAAGAACAAGCAGTGTCTCTCCACTGCCCCTTTTGTGATACAATCTCCCTTTCACCAGGTCAGGAGTTTGTGGACTTTGCTGGGGGTGGAGGGGGAAGGGAGTGTCTGTAGCAATTTGTTGCAGTTTTCACCAATTTTGTGACTACCCAGGAACTGGGTCATCTTTTGGTGACTTTAGTCCACAAACGCATTCTTTGTTCAAATCAAGGAAAAGAAACATCTGAGGGTGGGATTTATCTCAACAGACATAGCGTGAAGACAGAGACAGCCACAGTGTGGAGGTCTACATCTTTAGAAAATCATATTTCATGATTAAAAGAAAAATAACATTTTTAAGGAGTGATTCCGGATACCTGTTTTAGACATCTACTATAAGAAGAGAGCAACTGTGTCCAAAAAATGTTAGGTTTTTTTTCCTATAAACTGACTATAAAGGGATCTATGACTAACCAGATTACATATAGGAACATATAATCTGGCTGTTTAGTTAAAAGAATCTCACCTAAATGTCTAGGGTAGGACTCCAGCAGACCAGGCTCGGTTTTATCTGTTTCTTGCATGACTGAAATTTTAGTCATAATTTTAGTCAGAGCTGCTCTGTGACAGACCTTGAACAAAATGCCATGTCAGCAAAACAGGAAAACTTGATGCTACTGTTTTTTTCTCTGATCTTTGCCAGATTGTCCTCCCTCATTTATTTACACAAGAGTCTGCTCTGCATCTCTTCCAAAAAGGAAACCTCTCTGCAACACAAGATCCTCAGTAAGAGGAAGACAGAATCCATCTGAAACCTTAGATACCACCTTTAGTATTCAGAGATAAGTTTGTCTTGCAAAGGGAGTATTCTATCCCAGAATTCAGAGTCTGCCTTTCCACTGAGATTTGACTTTTTTACCACACACATGAGCAACAACTTACTTAAGATGATGGGGATTTTTTGCCACCTGAAACTTTTAGAGACGCAAACTTATTTAAAAGCTTGTCATCAAAGGAAGTTACCAACAGGATCACTATAGATACGCATTGTTATACCTATGCTTCCCTAAGTGACGACCTTTGTCAGAAACTGAATATGAACAAACATGGGCTACAGAGGCCTTTGCTTTAACCCAGTCCAAAGGTTCTTAAGTTCTTAGTGCTAGACTGTTAGACTCAAAGTGGGAATTAATTCAGGGAATTCCTTTTGCTTGTTTTACATGAGACACCAAGCTGGAAGGTCATTGTGGTCCCTATTCCTTTAAAGTCAGTAGATCTGTGAATTAGCTATTCATAATCTTCAGGGATGCCAAATTATAACTGTGCTAATGTGAGGAAAAAAAATATTAGAAATCCTGGCAAACATTCAAGCCTGGGCTCACTGTTGATCTTGATCTTGTTGATTTGAAAGATTTGCATTTCAGACTTTTCTGAAAAAATTAAGTTATTCTTTGAATTATCTCATAGTGTCAACACTCTGGTCCAATATTAAAGTATTCAAATATGCAAACTCCTCTCAGTTTACATACCATGCATGTGTGATAACTTCCATCTTTGTTATAATAAGGACTGAACCAACAATTTCCTAAGCCAAAAACTTAACATTCTTAAACTAAAACACTGTTTCCTGTTCATAAAGCTGAATTAGGCTCAGAGCTTCTGTGGTTTGAGTGTGGAGGAGGTTACACCGCACAAATTAAAGCAAATATACTTCCTTCCAAGTGACGCTGTCAGAAAGTGACTTCTGCTAGACTCAAGGTTTTCGTGTAGAGGCGTTTGCAGTATCATAAATATCTGCTTTTCCTCCTCGAGACAAGGGTTCTGAGACCTCGGGTCCCCTGATTTCCTTTTTGAGCACAGATTCCCTGACAGGGTTCACCAGAGTTTAGTTTAGTTTAAATTCAGTGACTGGTGGGTTGAGTTCTATCTTTTCTTTCTTTAGCCTTTGCTGTCTTCTCTGTTAAAAGCTGTCATGCATTTGAAGCTCTCTGATAAAAGGCTTAGACTTTGCCCCTTCTGCATAAAACAGCATGAATCTGAGTCTCATAGCCCCCAGGAGTGGATTCTCATGATTTCCCTCGTGGACTCCTTTCTCCTCCTCAAAGCTACCTTTTATTCCTCCTCCACTGCTGCCTATTGCAGTGTCTCTCATTCTGAGGTTGGCTCATTTAGAGCTAGGGGAAGTCTGTCCTGGGGCTGTCAAAGCTTCCTGGAGAATCCCGGGTACCGTAATCTTGCAAAGATTTCCCCACTCGGTTGATTTTCTGGTTTCTAACTCAGTCAGCTGACTTTAAGCCCCCAAAGACAAGACTATTAACAGGATCAGGACAAGGCCTTTGTGAAATCCATCGTCTGTTAGATGAGTCTTCACCGCAGTCAGAAATAGGATTGCTGTCCTGGTATGATTTGGGTTAATGTGGTTCACTTCTTTACATATTCAAATTGTCCTACTTACTAGTTCAACATGGTCCTTCTGACTTTGAGTGGCATAAACAGGTAATAGCAACAATTACAAGTACATTCCCCTGCTGAACCTCAAGAGGGTGTACCACCTGCATCATTCAGTCATAGAACCATGGAATGGTTAGGGTTGGAAGGGACCTTAAAGATCATCTAGTTCCAACCCCCCTGCCACCTCCCACTAGACTAGGTTGCTCAAAGCCCCATCCAGCCTGACCTTGAACACCTTCAGGGATGGGGCAGTCACAACTCCTCTGGGCAACCTGTGCCAGTGTCTTAACATCCTTACAGTAAAGAATTTCTTCCTAATATCTAATCTAAATCTACCCTCTTCCAGTTTAAAACCATTACCCCTCATCCTATTGCTACACTCCCTGATAAGGAGTCCCTCCCCACCTTACCTGTAGGCCCCCTTTAGCTACTGGAAGGCCGTAATAAGGTCTCCCCGGAGCCTTCTCTTCTCCAGGCTGAACAACCCCAACTCTCTCAGCCTGTCCTCATAGGGCAGGTGCTCCAGCCCTCTGATCATCTTCGTGGCCTCCTCTGGACCCACTCCAACAGGTCCATGTCTTTCTTGTATTGGGGGCCCCAGAACTGGATGCAGTACTCCAGGTGGGATCTCACCAGAGCGGAGTAGAGGGGCAGAATCACCTCCCTTGACCTGCTGGCCAGGTTTCTTGTGATGCAGCCCAGGATGCGGTTGGCCTTCTGGGCTGCGAGCGCACGTTGTTGGCTCATGTTGTGCTTCTCATCCACCAACACCCCCAAGTCCCTCTCCTCAGGACTGCTTTCAATCCATTCTCTGCCCAGCTTTGTCCTTATAGCCTGGATTGTGTTTATGTTTTGGAGTTCAGGGATTTGGGGAAATTTTTCCCCTTCTCACCATTTTATGTCCTGTACTTGTATCAAGGGTCTATAATCTCCCCCACAAACCCACCCTTCCACCAGTATCTGTTAAGGTGGCAGAGGACTAGTTACAATACAAGCAGCCACTGGACCTACAAAGGGACTGGGCTTAGTCCTGCCCTGCTAGCATGGGTCTCCAGTACCGACCTTCCAGGATGCTGCTGCTGCACTGGTGGTTTTGATGATTTGGTTTTCCTTCTCTAGGACTGCATTACAAAAATTGGAATTTAGTGTTAACATATTCCTGCTGTGTTTAGGAATGCCATATTTGCTAAAGTCTTTATAGCTGAAAATATCTCTCCAGCATAAAATTGAAGGATCTCCACTGATTTTCACCGAATAACTTTTGAGCTATAGCACCATAAACATCAGGGAAGCAGACCAAGTTACCCTTTTGTAGCTTTTGAATTCACCCATCCACCAGCACTAACTTTCTTGTGGTCATACATGTGGCTAAATAGACTAAGGCTGCTGTTTTGTAAACCTTTGTTTATGCTTCATCAGGTTGCATATTTACTCCTTAAATCAGTCAAAAAATACTAAAAGAAGAGGGAAACAATTCTCCTTATGACTCATATATTAGGAGGTCCAAACTGTTCTTAAACTGCTCCAGTCCAGATTTAACATATTTTTAAAATAAATCCCAACTGTCAGGGGAAGACTAGAGGTACAGAACTATGTCTAAAAATTATTCAGTTCCAATGTCATGTCGTGTTAAAAAAAAAAAAGTGTGATATTAGGCTAGACATTTCATAATACTGGACGTCTGTCTTTAACAAATAAATATGTCATATTCAAGCAAGAGAGCTCTAGGAGAATATTAAAGATGTAACTGATCTTTTAAAAAAGAGAAGAGCATAATGAATTGAAAGAGTTAAGGCCACATTTTCCACAAATACAGATGAACAAGCAGCTAAAGATTATTAAGATGCTATCAAAGACTATAATTTCATAAAGTTTTATCCATAGCTTGTATCATACATCTGAGCTCTGCAATTTCAATGCCCCCCTCCATGATTCACTCAAAGATATGGATTTTGCCTAATTGTTCCCACGGATCATGGGTTTTATCCACCCAACTAACATTCCTTCTCCTGGGTGATTTTTTGGTTTGGTTTGGTTCGGTTCTGAGAGTTGAGAAATGCCACAGATATTAAGCAGAGCAGACAACCTTTGATCTCCAATCCACCTGCTAATTCTCCCTTGGATATCCAAGATAAATGTCTTGCACAGACCTGCCACAGAAATGAACAGCCACTGAACATGCAGCAAGTGAGGAATACAGACAATGCCGAGGAGAAAGCTGGCTGCTGTTCGCCGCTGAAGGGCTATTTTTAGCTCACAGGCTGTTATTCCACTGAGTAAACCCAAGTCAGGTAAAAGAAAATGCACTTTGCAGGCTCATCTGCATAGAGCGCTGGATCAATCGGAATTCTCAATACCTTTAATGCACTCATATTTTTAACACTTGGCTGGCGATGTTGTCTGGCAGATTGCTGTGGCAAATCCAGCAGAACTTCTTCTATAGACCAGTCATCCTGCTGTATAATAAAATACCCCCAAAATTTACATTGTGTTAAAATAGATGCCATGATCACCTAAAAACAGCTGGCTAGCAACTTGCAGAGGCTCGTGCTACATTTATGGTGCTGCAATAAAACTGGCAATCGGCACTTTCGCCTTCCGAACTGCCTCTTGCCAGCCCCCTGGCTTCCTTCCCTTGTCATCAAGGGTGACGATCAGATTGCAGGTTGCCCGTTTCTCAGAGCGAAGGGTTGTGACTCACGCACCAGGTTGGAGATTAAGGCCACAGTCTAAATCTCCAATTCCCAGTGGTTGATTTAGCAAGTGAGAGTTCAGTTCAGCACTTTCTGTGTTACTTTCTTTGGGCAATGACAGTGTCGCTGCCGTTGACAGTGTCAATGACTGTTGCCATCGAGCTCCTCTGCCTTTCAGTCTTTCTTGATACACGTGTAGGCGGTCCTCCATTAACCAGGGTATTTCCATTTTAAAGAAAAGGCCATAGGAATCTCGATCTCTTTTTCTTTGTGTTGAGTTAAAAAATGTTCCTTTTGTACCAGTGGTTTTCACTCCTTTTTCTTGTTGCTGAACCTTTCCTATTTCACCCTGTGGATGCAGATTCTTCTCTAAGTGTATTGGCATTAGGGTCACTTTTCTCAAAAAAGTAGAAAAGCATGGGCATCAGGAAATGAGTCCTTGGACCCATGCAGATTCACAGACTGCAGGCTGAAAACTGCAATTTTACTGTTATTGGAAAGAGTATTAAAAATAAAACCAAAAGCATTCCCTTAAAAGCAGTCTCTGGGCTATCAGATCACACGGTGAAAACCAGTGTTTCTGACAGATTTCTGGCTAAGGCTTTGGAAGAGCAGACAATTATATGGATTAAGTTTTCTTTACCGAAGTGCTTTTCCACAGTACTTTCTGCTGCGCTATCCTGTTGAAGTAGGATTCTGCACTCTTGGCTCCCTAGGAATGGACCTCTAATCCAAGGCTTTACCCAATTCATCTTTGTGTTATCATTCTCAAAAACAACATCGGTACTATTTATGCTCAAATATATTAGTAGAAACATATCTCACCGTGGTGAGAAACCCTACCTGTGTTCTCAGTTCAGCAGGTAGCGCTCATCATTCTCCTGTCACCCTGGCAGCTACATCCCCACCATACCTGTGTCCTGACACATAAGGTATTCTGGCTTGTGATTGCTGGGTGGGATGTCCTATGCTTTTGTCCAGTTTATGCCCCAAAGATAGTGTCCAGCTCTCATTCTGTTGATTCATTACTGAACAAAGTGAAGCAGATCTTCCTTTTTGTATCAGTGTGTCCATTTCCCACATCACTTCTTTCAGCCCTTTTCAACCTGTTAAAGCAGAATGATATACTGTTCACGAGAGGGCAAGGTTTCCCCAGTTTGTTTATCTGCCTGAAGATTTGTGGTAGCTATTCTCAAACCCCTCTGTGGTATTAGCTCACACAGGTAACTTCCCCTTAGGCTCACGCAGGTACACAAAATGTTTACAAAGATGATATATAGGTTTTTGAGCATCTTGAGCATCTGGTACAACTGTGTAGCTCTGCTTCCAACATCTCACATCTGACAGACACTTTTCAGTGCATCTAGCAAAATCCACGAGCTGCCTCTGTGTTATTGAACAAATAGAAATGGTACCATCTCCATTTCACTATACCAGAAACCACAAATAACTCTGCTAATCCTAGACATGCCACAGTGACCTTAGGCCATTTTTAAAAAACGTCTCAGAGAAGGAGGAAGCCCCAGGGTGGAAGGGTTAGACATCCTGTCTATGTAAGACTAGATTAATTAGTCTTCTTCAGTTAAGGGAGAGGCAGGGTCTTCAGCTCCCTCCTTTTTAAACATTTTTCTTGGGTTGAGATGTGTCTGTCTCTCTTGAGGTCTCTGCCTCTCTGCATTGATGAGAGAGGGAGCTTTGTTGGTATACATGGCTAGGATCCAGACCTTTGAATGATTAAAATGAAATAGGATTAAATTCACCCATTTTGCTTATTTTTTTCACCTATTCTAACAACTGGGAATAATTTGCCTAACCTTCTTTCTTCTCAGTAGCAGTTTGGAGGCATTAATTTTTTATTACTTTTAAGTTTCAGATTTTTTAGCACAAACTACAATGTATATTACCAGTGGAAATATTATGATATAGTAAGGGCTTCACCACATGCTTCAGTTGTTTTTATACCCGTTATTGCTGTGCCATCTTAAAGCAATTTTCCACAGACTCCTGTGTTATTAACCTGCATTCATCATTTATATCCCTCTCCTGAGGCTTGTTGTAAGACTCTATAGAAGAAGATAAACAAATTACAGATACAGGAATTAATTGTTGCCTCATCGGAGCACCCCAATCAAGGGATTTTGGGAACATTGGTTGGAGCGAAGCAGTCCATAGGCCACGCTGATGGGAATGGTAGGAAGAAAGGTTGAACAGAACTGGAGAAAATGGTAAAAAAGAAAACACATAGATTAGGGCAGATATGAAAATAGAAGCTGGGGAAAGTGATAAAATGACCGTAGACCTCCAAGGAATAAGGCTTTGCAAGCCAGATATTAAATACTTCTTCCAGCAGGGTTTGCTCCCCATTGCTCACACAGCCTTTTCTACAAGCCATGTCACCTCTGCTGAGCTCATTAGACTCTTCTTCCTTCTTCCTTCCTCTTCTTCCCCTTTATTTCCCTGAACACTTAGGATCAGGCATAGAAATCCTCACTCCCTCTAAAGGGAGAGGGGTTGAAGTGGCTCAACCCTTCCTGGCAGTCCCTTGCTGTCCCCTGGCCCCCATCTCCACTCCAGGACAGCTGCCCAAAGCTTGGCAGCGCAGCCCTGGAGGAGGGCAAGGGGAGCGTGGTGAAAAGGAAAAAGGACCACAGTGCTGAAAAGGAAGACGGTGTTAAAAGAACAGTAGAGAGAGAGGAGGAAGGAGGGAAAGAGGGGCAAAGTGAGTTCAGAGAAATGTGAGGGCACATCAAAATGACTGTGTATATTAGAGAAACATATGGTGCCTTGAACCACAGGGGAGTTGTGTTGTGCTACAGCGGATAATGACACGGAGTAACAGACTGTCCCTTTCCCTGAAAATCGTGTAATTGAAATGGGTAAAATACGTCAGAGGGGAGAGGAGCGACCAGCACAGTGGTCCAACAGGAGCTCTTCATCAGAGACACCGACAGCACCCAGGCTAGCCCCAGGCAGATACGCTAGCAGCAAGGCACTGCTGCCCTCCAGAAGTACAACAAGATGGGGGAAATCCCGGGAAATGGGAGACAGAAAACTGTGATGAGGCAGAGGGTAAGAAAAGGGCAAGGAAAGGATGAAAAGTTTGGCTCCAGAGAGAATCAGGTTGGCTAGCCTGACCTCAAGTGTACACAGAGCCTGTGAGAGGGTGAGAGCATGACTGAGTTCTTTGCTTGGAGCAAAAATAGCCACTATGAAAGAAATGGGAAAGAGGCAGGCAGACACAAAAAAGAAGAAAGCTGGGGAAGAAAGGAAAAGAACATGAAAACACTATCCTCCAAATCAAGGCAGACATGCCAGCCATATTAATTTCCAGTACAAATGCCCTTCCTCTGCTGCAGCTCAGTGAGGGATCTGACCACAGTTAAGACTAAGTTCTGATTTTTTAATAACAATAATAACAAAAAAGCCAATGCCAAGAAATAAAAGTCAAAGGCTCAGCTTAATTCTGCAGGAGGAACATAAGGAGAAGCTTTGTAAGGAGGTGAATGTGTTATTCTCTGTCTAAGGAAGAGATTTGTGGGTGGTTTCAAGCAATTTCAGTGGTGCAGCTGATAATCCTAAAAAACAATCTCTTCTGTTATGTTCTACGGTTATTTTTTAGCCACAGCTATCAATCAGACCACTTTTCAAAGCAGGCAAGTGTCAGTATCACTGCTCTGTAGAGGCAGCACAGGGAAGAGAAACAAGGGTCCCCATCGACAGGGTCCCAGCCTGGCCCACGCCTCCTCTGTGTCCCCTCTGCAAGGGCTGGGGGACTTTGATGTTCACCTGCTGGTGCTACGGTCAGAAAAAGGCCCACACCTCGTTCAAAACCACAGGGTAGATTCCCATTTGCCTTGACTGCTGTGTGGCCAAAGGGAAGTGGTCATTTCTACGCCGGTGAGCTGAAGCAGATTATGGGAATCTATATTGGACACATTCCCTGGAATAACTAACTGCACGGGTGGAATTCAGGTTTTTGGCTTGATTATAGGCATTCAGTGTATGACTGGGAGGAAGCATTTTATGCTTTGGACAATGATATCTAAAGTCTGAAATAAGTACCTCTCTGTTTAATTTTTGTCCTGTAGATAGAAATTAAATCTGCACATAATAGCAGCCACAACAATAACTGGAAATTAAGATGATGTTTCCCCCACTTGTAAAAATATAACCTCTACAAATTCTCCTGTACCTTCCCATGCAGCATCCAGTGCTGCCCATTCTCTGACACAAGATACTGGACTAGATTGGACTTGAGTGCAATCCAGCCTACAAATGTCTGCGTCCCTAAATAAGTTGTGAAGTATTCTCACATTCTGCTTCTCAGCCTGTATAGAGAAGCCCAAATAAAGCATAATCTTCTCCTTCGAGAAATCTCACATTACATACTTTCTTACATTCTGAAGTAAGATTCCTTTCAGTGTTCTCTTCAAAGCACTTGTACTCCCGACAATGGTTTTGTAATGTGCTTATCAAGGCTTCGCTTTCCCAGCGGAGAGCCCCAGTTAATTACTACAGCCGCAGAGTGTTTGCAGCGGTGGTTCTTAAACACCCCACCATCCCCGAAGGTGTCCGGTTGGTTCGTTCTTGAAACGACAACCCAAAATAACGGAGTTGGTAGAGATGCTCCAAATGCTTGGCAGATTTTAGGATGGGATTATTTATCACCTTTCCTACTTCAAATGTGCAGCTTGTTAAAACAAAAACACAAATAACAGGAGATGAAAACACAGCTTTTGAATCTGAATTCCAGGGTCCCATGGGAAAATGTTTCTTTTTGTGCTACAAATGGAGAATACATGAAGAAAAGGTATTTGTTTAGAAACTAGAGGAGTCAGATCAGTGCGTGGATGAAATCATTCACTTTCATTATCTCTTTAAATTCAGAGCAGTGTTCTTTTAATGTACCTTTTGCAGTTACAAAAGGGATCATGCCTGTTATTACGTGCATGTAGTTTGCTTTGCAGAATGAAATGTCTACGTTCCTTGACTGGCACTGTTTCAAACAAACTACATAGTGAATAACCAGCACGCATGCTCCATTGTGGAAATATGCACTGTCCCAGTGCTCCGGCAGCCAGAATCCGGGATATGAACCACAACATCTAAAGAGCTAATAGGAACAGATTTGGCCTGTTATCTTTGAGGGTCAGGCACAGAGCTGCTGCCCTGTATGAGAAGCTGGTAGATCATGGATCCAACTTTGCAAACAGTGTCGAGCAGCCTGAGCTTTCACATAGTTCTGTGGTAATGATGAGGGAAAAATCAAGTCCACATAACCAATGGTCTTGAGCAGAGATAGCTTTAAGGGGATTCTTAACCTCTGCATTTCCAGAAGCTGGAAGCTTTATTAGATTAAAAAAAAAAAAAAAAATCATCACTAAATGTTTCCCTGTTCTTGTATTTTGTCTGCTTCCGTACCATTTAAGGAATTATGTAACACACAAAAGAAGAGGACAAAGGAAAACAACCAAGCCTCCAAATCCATATAACAAGACACAGCAGAGAAAGCAATCAGCTGGATTCGCCAGCTCCGGTTCATCCAATTTACACCTGCTGTAGAGCTGACCCCTGTAAGAAAAGAAATACCTGGCAGCTATTGTCCAGTCACGTTAGGTATGACATTGCCTTCCCACAGACCACCAGTGGCCAATACATTGATTTTACAATCAGTCCAAAAGCAGCATCTTTAACACCATGCTGGATTATTGCCCCGGCTCTGACTCAGAGAACATTTCCTCTAGCTCTTGTGTTTTCCTTGGAGACCTCTCCATCTAAGCACTGCCCAAGCTTAACCTGCTTTAGCTTTTGAAATATGACAAGGTAATAAATCACGGCTGCAGGCAAGCAGGGCAGCTGTGGCGCTGCAGTTTAGCAGGAAGGATGCCATACAGTGCCATGCCAGCTTCCCACTTTGCTCTCTGTGGGTGGCAGTGTGTATGTCCAAACCATACCCTGAGGTCAATAGACAACATCCCATCTGTGTGCCCACACCCGGAGGGCGATGCGGAAGGGATCCAGGTAGCAAGGACACAGCTACAGTAACAGGTTTTCAAAATTAACCTGGACGTTGCAGACTTCTCCAACAGGCCACGACTCTATAGACACTACCTTCCACGGACAAGCCCTTGTCTCAGGTGCTGGTGACCTGTCCCCTGCCTTGTGATCTTCCAGGCTGGAGCCAAGTGAGCAGTAAAGCCCAGTGTTCAACAGCACTGCATCGCAGCAGTGGACAAGCTCTGTGAAACAGTCCCTACGTTCAAAAAGGCCACAGCAGATGCACCTGCAGCCCACCCCCACCCCAGCAGTCTGTCCTCTCCCACATAATCCAGTAGGCATCGCACTCCCACCCAGCGCTCCTCAGACCATCACGCTCTTGTTGAGAAATAAGAAACTTTGGAGATTTAGTGCCAAACACTGGAGAAGTATTTGTGCGGCTTTCAGATCAGTTTGGGGGATTTTTTTGTCCAGCAGATAAGAAGTATCAGGCCGTGGAGTCCTGCCCCACAGCTGCTTCTCTGCCAGGTTCCTCACAGCAGGGCTGGGGACTCCTTCTCCAGCTGGCAGACCCCTGCTCAGCAGACCAGCTCCCTGCTGGAAGGAGGAATCCTCTTCCAGGCACTGGCAGCCAGCATACAGCTGCTGCAACCGTTTTGAGGGAAATCTAGCCCTCTACTGCCAGCAGCAATTTATGCACATTTGCAGGTGTGACACATTTGCTTCAGATGACCTCTGGGAAGGCAAAAGCCTTGCCGCGAAAGTGTGTCAGTGATACCACTCAGCACTTACATTTTCTACTTCAAAGTGTTCTACCAACATTAATGAAGCGAGCTTAAAAATAAGAGCTGAAAACACCCTAATAACATGAAAATATTGTCCTGGAACAAGTATATAAGCAAGAAGGCAAGAAAGCCGTTATAAAATTAGGACATTTTTTTTTCTTTAATGAGCTGGCTTTGCCCAATTTATTTTAAATGTAGCTCATCTGTTTAGCTGAAACCCTCTAGCCATTTCTTGATAGTACTGTGCTGTGGAATATGGCAGCAAAGGACATAAAATTTCAGTTCCTGTGACCCTGGTGGCCTGGGAGAATATAGTACTCAATTTAGGAAGATCTTCAATTACTTCACTTATCACTCGAGACTATTTTTCAAGATATATGTAAATGTATGGTACAGAGTCCCTCAAAGAAAGATTCAGTCCCTGTTTTGAAGCTCAGGGACTGAGGGACTCAGCTGAGATTTGACCGGGAGCTGTAGACAGTCAGAGGTGCAATTTTCTTCCGAAAGCATCATCAGGACACATGTAATTGTGAACAGATCAGAGAGGTTTGAACAAAGCAAGCAAAATTGTCAAATCCAGGCATCTCTTAAGCTAGTCTCCCACTGCTTTTAATAGGGTTAGGATTTTGCCTGCTGGACTGAATTCCCAGTTCTACACTGAATTTGCTGTAGTGAAAATCCCTTAATCTCTCTGTGCTCCCTTCTCTCTGTGCTTTTTCCTATCTCCTTATCTGCGGATAAGGATGATACTAATGTCTGCCTCCATGGGTGTTATGAGAACTAATTAACCGAGCTTTCAGGGAAACTTCAGCAGCAAAGGCAAATTTCTCATCTGGAGATGAAACATATACACAAACACACACACGTATAGACATAGTTATTTGTGTATGTGTGTATATAAATATATATTTTTATAGAAATATCATACCTATCACCTGCCAAACCTTTCTCAACGTCAAGGCTCTTCTTCTTTGTGCCTTGTCTTTCTGTTATAATCCCGCTATTTTTAAATGCTGGGCTTTATTCCAAGTCAGTGTGGGAATGTCAGGCAGGTAGTTGTTAAAAAAAAAAAAAAAAAAAAGAGAG
>VYXH01009547.1:82297-198500 GCA_013397275.1 Burhinus bistriatus
GAAGCCTTTGCCTTCTCTTTTTTTAATAGCATTTTTGTTCTGTAACCATTGTGCCTGCCAGTCAGAAAAACTGCTTGGTTTTTAATGAAAAATTGGAACACCAACAAATTGCAGCCCTCCCTTTCAACACAGACATGCCCTTTGAATTTAATTATGCCTCAGGCAATGCATTATAACAGGCATGTGATAAGTGACACCGAAATCTTACAACAAACACAGCAAATATCCCCCACCGGGCAAAAATAACTGAGTACCAGATTGCCTGTTTTGGTACCAAGTCATTCGGGGCCAGAGTCTGCCTGATTTACCCCATCGGGGCTGAGGTGTCGCAGCTTGGCTCTGCTGATGCCAGGAGAGCTGGACCCCTTTATCGCCACCGAGGGTCCACTCGCTGCGCACCCCTCGATCCCCGGCTCTGGCAGGAGGGGATGGCTACAGGAAAATATTAACCCCAAGGAAGGGGTGGAGGATCCCGTGCTGGGGCAAGGACATTCCTGGTGGGGTGATGCAGAGCACCCAGCGGGAGCTGAGAGGAGCCAGAGGCAAAGGAAGCGGAGGAGTTTGGGAGGTTTCCTTTCCTCCCAGAATAATTTCTCACAAGCTGTGTCAACTATCCGCGGTTAAACAAATACTTGAAATATCAACATTTCCCGTTTGGAGGGAGAGGCAGCACCAGTTACCTTTGGTTTTGTTGTCTTGGGAGCTGCAATGGTCAGCGAGAGGAGACTGCCTGGGATTTTTCTGAATGTTCGCAGAATAAAATTTCCTTTGAAAACAAACACCCACAGCCCTGCCTGTAATGCAACACCAGGGTCAAACTCTGTCCTTTGCATCCTTCTGGATGCTAACATGGGATAATGCAATGCCCCTGTGTTATTTAGATCCTCTGTCATGGCCAGCGACTCCCAGGCAGCAGCAAATCTATGCTTGCCACCTTTTTGGCGATGCTGGTGGCACACAGTGGTTGGGCCTGCTTGTTATCAGGGTGCAAAGTACTCATATATATGGGGAGACAACAGTCGCAGATGCCTTCTGACTGTTGGTAGGCAAACATCAAGACAAATTCCATCTAACCTCAAAAGCCATACGGCTATAAACACAAAATGAAGCAATTGCAATCCTGCCAGAGAGATTCATTCTTTCAAAGTGGCTGCATTTGACCTGGTCTCTGTCTTTCATTCCCCTTCTCTTCTGTACAGGTGCCTCGGCTCACTGACATTTTAAAAGCAGCAATTTTTTTTTGTTTTATTGTATATCAGATATAGCTGCTCTGGTTCTGAAGACCCTTGCTCATGTCAGGGAACTGGTATCCTGCGGTGGTGCAGCTCTCTCATGAGCTTCTGCAGCAATTGTTTTCATTGAAGTCTTAAAGATGAAAGAGAGAGAGTGTTTTAGAGAAGAGGGCTGGGACGCACAACCAAGTTATTGCGGTTTAATGTGTTTCTGTGCAGCGGCTGAGCCACACCAGCCAGCTGGGTTCACACCTTCAGCTTGTGGTAAATGCAGGATTTAAGAGCCACGTGTTACCATGGCCTGAGTATGTCTCTGGTCAGATATTCACAATAAGTCGTTCGCTTTCTTGAGCACAATAACTCCATCACATAACTGAGTCCTCCAGACACTTAAATGTTTAATTCTTGATTTCACCACTAACTTGCCCTGTAACCATGGGTCATACCACCTCCTTAGGTTTCAAACTTCAGGTGTAAAATGGATATAACAGGAGTGCTTACTCAAAAGGGTATTGTAAGGACAAATAGAGTAAAGCCTGTGAGGTGTTGAGATATCCCGAATACCTCAGCTGGCCTGAGGGACATTTTACACACACCATTCTACTAAGAGGAATTGGAACAGCAGTGCTTTGCTTTTAGTCATTCACAGTGCTCCTCGCTATTTATACAGCTGTGGAGCTGACAAATGATTTAGTCTCGTCTTTTGCTGCAGTAAATAGAAGCCAACAGGGCTGCGTTGCTCTACAGGAACGGAGAAGCTGGCCCGCTTTGTTGCATGTTTTAATGTGAACCTGCAAGTCACAATTCTTGTACCAAAGTATTTCCACATGTATCTCCCTTGAAAGGTGAAATTTTGGGAGCTGCTGTCATATACCCCACATAAACAACGTGAAGGATAACATCAAACGTTTGGAAAGTGTGCAAGTACACCAAAGGGAAATATGGTGATTTACCGAGCTTTAATCAGTTCAATATAATTCCATGAATTTTACACCTAAAGGACTCAGATTGCTGTAACTGTTACCTGTGAATAAAGCCTGCTTCTGGCAAGTGATAATTAATTCTTAAATCTTGGAAGCTTCTGAGTTTCAGAGACCCCTGAGCACATTTGTATGAAGATTAGACATTGTCTCTTTTCTCCTCTTTTCTTTGAAGTCTTTTCTTCAAAGGTCGCAGCTCGCTGTTCAGACTGCATAAACCCTCTCTCGACAGAGACCACTTTTCTCTGTGCTCGCAGAGGCTTTGGGTCTGACTCCGCACTCCCTTACTGCACCCTGCACCCCACCAAAGTGTATAGAGAGATGTCAGCATCACATCACTGCGAGCGGGGAGGAGGATCAAATCCTTTGCTAAATACGTCAAGTGAATCGCTCACCCCCTGTGGGGAAAATTTACCACGTAACAACACAGTAATTGATATTGATGGTGCATGTTGTTCACATTTCATTTTTTTAGACACTTGTTTTCAGGGTTGTGAGAAGCCAGGCTACAGTGATCAAAGGTCGAAGCCTTAAGTTCCCTGTAAAACAACTTCCCCGGGGCTATGCTTAATGTGGGAAAAAATTAGTGGTGAGATTTATACAAGGCACGTACCCCAGCTAAAAAAGACCAAAGATGCTAAATTACAAGAGGTTTTTTTCTTATTTACATCCCAATGAATTCTAAGCAACTGCTCTGATGCAAAAGGAATGACCTCCTCCCCATTTTTAGTTGGAGTAGGAAGTGTCTGGTCCGTAGCAAATGCAGCTGAACTCTTATGTTCACACCTCAGATGAACTTCTTACTTCTCTCTCCTCAAGCTGTGCTCTTCTTGATTGTGTCACAAAAGAATATTTTGCAACTTCTTTTCTAATGAAAAAAAAAACAACTGTGCAGTCAAGAAATGTTTGGTTTTTGGTTTTTTTCTACTCTGTGGAATTGCTTTCTGTCAGCTCACTATAGGGGAAAGGGAAGGGAAGGGAAGGGAAGGGAAGGGAAGGGAAGGGAAGGAGAGGATTCATATAATACAGGAATTCATTTTTTTACAGCTTGGGGTAAATGACCCTCATTAGTGAGAAACTAGAAAACCAGGGTTCCACCTTTATAATTCAGAAACCATAAGGATGATTCAGTTATAGGTATAGCAGGACCCCAGGGTCTTAAACAGTTTAAGTCTTCAAATATTCCCATCGTTGCCTGTACTCTCAGTTGTCCCCCCTCAGTGACCACTTATGCCCCATGACCTGTGTGAGAAAGTCACCGCCAAGGTGAATAAAGGTTGCACTACCCAAATGAATTCTTGTAGATTAATTTTCTACCCAAGGTAATCACAGTAATGACCCAAGACATTGGGAAAGAGCAATCAATGTTCTACAGTCTGGTCAAAATCAGCACCTTTTTATTCAGCAACAACACAGTTTTAGCCAAGTCATTGCAAGTCACTGCAGAATGCTTCACGCTGCAAATACATGACTGCATGTTCAGTGATGCAAGTGATACTTAATTCACACAGTGCCTTGCTTATTAGCAGTTATCTTTAAAAAAAGGTCATCATTAAACCTCTGTTAGGTGTGAGAAAATAAAAGTAGCATAGAAGCAAAGTGTCTTGCTCAAGACATCAGGACCAATGACAGACTCAGGAGTGGAACACAGAACAATCACACACTCCATCTTCAAACCATCCCTTATGTTAACATTACTTCCCAGTTTAGTGTCCTAACTGGTCTATTCGTGTTCAGTCCTTCTAAGCACTCTTGAGAGTTTGCTGTCATGTCATTTCATAGTGCACAGTCTGCTGAAGAAAATGCTTCTAACTCTTGTGAGTCTCTTTTTCCTCCCAAAAATTCAATGTACAGACCTGAAATTTTGCAACGCTTCTTGAAATTGGCACTGCAGGCCCCACATGCCTCCACCACCCACCCTCAGCACGCACAACACTGCCCCGTGGTGGACCAACATGCCAGACTTGCAAGTGCGACTGCACCAGGAGACCTCTCCAGGGCCCACAGGCCAGATGACAAAAAGCCAGGAGAGGAGGTTTATAGCTGAATATCTTTGCCCAAGGGAAAGCAGGCCAAAGAATACAAAATGTCAGCAGAGGGCATGTTGCCCTTGATTGAGTAGAGAAGGGCCCCCGCTGGCTGGAAACCCAAAATTAACAACAACAACAACAAGAAAATTAGTAAGCCTTGCCAGCTGGGGAGAGACATCTGGCTAGTGATCAGAGGGGCCTGTGAGTCAATTAATCCATCTCGGAGCTGGATTAGCACATTGAAACATGCTTCCCTTCGCCGCTGCAGAGGGACCTGTTGAATGAGCTGTAAAGATGAATGGAACTAAAGAAATTTCATTTAGATGAAGAAAAATGGCTCTGAATTAGTGGGTGGGTGGTTGTTACAAGCCTTATGTGCTGCAAGAATTAAGCACAGCTCAGAGAATTTAGGGCATGGAGCCGCCGTTTGGATACAAAAGCTCTTCAATTTAAGATCCGATGGATTTAAAATTTGTATCTAGATATCTGCCTATTTGTTTCTTAAGCTTATAGCCTACCCAGGACAAAAGATACTGCAAACACAGTTAGGATAAATAACTCTTTCAGTCCAGTCTTCCCCAACTGTGCTACATCAAATTACCATGTGTGTCTCTGCAGAAGCTATTCCTGGGCTTTTTTGCTATTATATGGAATGGCAGAACTCTTGCTCAAGGACATCATCCTGCATTTACCCTGAAGAGACTGAGACTCAGTTTCCACCTTCTCTGTCATTGCACATCAATGGGACATGGTCTCCTTTGATACTTTTCAGATCATCAGAGATAGGTCTTGAAGGGTCGTCCTTGTCACTGAGTTCAGGTCCTGCTCTCGTGAGACATCAGGTCACATAATGCCTTCCATAGATTTCTTAAGCTCCCTCTTCAATTTTGATTTTTTTTTTTTCTGTTATTTCTGCTGTCAGAAGGCTTTTCCAAAAGTTCATTCCTCTGCTGTTTAGAAGCTTCTTTATAATTTCCAATGTCCATTTATTCAGGACCAGGTTACAGTCATTTGATCTTGTGCCAGATATGTATTTTAGTCTCCTCCCTCCTGAGTACTTAGCCCCCTGAGGTGTCTACAGATAGCTGTCAAAAAGTTCAGCTTTTCTTTTACTCAACTAAATAAATGAAACCACATTGTTCTCCTCTCTTAAAACAGGCTGACCAGTCCCCTGGTTATTGTAGTAGTCCTTTTCTGCACGTATTCCTATTTCAGTTACTATTTTCACAATAATACACGGATTATACGCAAGGTTTAAATGGTATCCTGTGCAATGGCACCAGCACTGCCTTGCATCTACAGAAAACACCCTCTCTTTCTGTACCCTGGAAGTTGTATTTGCTGATCGGGTGCTGCATGCACTCAAGGCAGTCTCCTCTGTTGTTTAGAGCAAAGGAGATTCCAGCTTTAGGAAAGCATGAGGAATTTCTTTTAGCACCTGGAAGCTTACACTGGAGACCTCTTAGGAAGAGATGAGAAAACACGAGTTTTCTCATCCAGGAGAGGATGCCCAGGAACAACCTTGATGCAGCTATCAGCAAAGCAAATTCAGTGCTAGGATGCATCAGGAAAGATTTCTCTAGCAGAAGTAGTGAGAACTGTCTTTGTGGATTACTAAAAATCTAAACAGTGCCAATGAAAAGTCCTAGACAATATAATCTGATTGCCCATACCGAGAAATTGCTAGAATGGTCTCTGGCATAGTTCTGACCTGAGTCACAGGGCTCTTTTGGGACATGACACTGTCCCAAATAATTCCTGTCCACGGCTTGGGACTTAGCATATAGTGGGGACCATTCACCATATACATTTTCAATGTGGGCACCCTGTTTTAGAGGCTGAGAGAGATCAGCTCTGTGGATGCACACAGAGGCCTAGTGATCTCATTGCCCGAGAACGGTCCCACGTAAATTTAATTTATGAGACTAGACATAACTATTGACACCTGTGTACAGCTCCTCATCTGAGGCACTGTGCACAGTTCTGATCACCCGTATTCATGACAGAGGAGCTCAAAGGCTCTTAAACAGTGACAGCCACCAGAATATGATCATCCATATCACTTAGATGCTCACACAGTCCTTGGCCCTTGAGTTTTAGCCAAGACAATGCTCCCAAGACAACTCCTGGAAAGAGGCTGGAGACTGTCTCAGCTCCAGGAGCATTCACAACAGATCTCTGGGATGTGACCACTCAGTTCTGGAGTGCCAGAGATTTTGGCTGTAAGGTCACAGCACAGCTGTGCCAGGTGGTATCTGGACTACAGAGTGGTCTCTGACCCAATCCTATTTGCTAAGATAATTGCAGCCAAACTGGATGAGATACCAAGAAGGGCTATTGGAGTAATCAGGAGAATGCAGAATTAACTCTCTGAGAGCAGGTGCAAGAGATCTTGAACACTTCTGAAAAATTCCCTTTTTACTCAAGGAGAGTTTTATTTACAGAACTGTCCACAGCCCCTGGGAATTTGGTCCTCAATTCCTTTCAGCGGAACATCCCAAATGATTTAAGCTGTCACATGTCATATCTGAGAGACAGTGAGCTTTGACACGATATGTACCTTCAAATAGATGCAGGGCTTCTCTGGGAGGCAATGACAATTGCGAGCATGATTTCCTTCCCAATAAATATGAAAACTGCACAGGCAGCAGTCAAAAGAAATTTACCCTCCTTTAAGATATTTCATATGAATCCCCTTCTTTCCTCTGTCCCTCTGCTATCTGTCTCCTCTCTCAAGGAAAGTGCCAAAGTGGATAAATTCAGGGCTTACACTTCTGAAAAACAAAGGAGCCTAGAGTAATGAAAGCCCCAAACCATGAACCTCTGTACATAACTAGGGTCGTATCAGGTTTGCAGATACCTAGTCCCTACTGCTCCTGTGTCACCCTGTGTCCATTGCCAGCTATTGACTGTTATCCAACACAGAGAGTCCCAGAGATAAAGAGGGAAAGACTGCTTCTTGGCATGCGTATAAAGCCTACTGCAGTGAGTGTTTTGCCTTGTTAGGACTCCTAGTTATACTTACACAATGCTTAAACTACAATACTTGTCATAAATTCAGGTATTTCATCTGAGGAACCAGGGAGGGAATGAGAAGCACTTATCTGCAAAGGAAAGACTCAAACCCCTGGTCCCCAGTTTGGGACATGTTCAGACCGGAGGTCTAACAATGCAAAATCCTCTTTGTCTGAGGACCACCATCAGTTCTTTCTCCTATGATGGTGTCTGAGAAGAAGCAAGTGAAGTAGATGCAAGCTTTTTGGAGAGGAGAGAATACATGCAGAGAGGGATTAATGTCGTGGACCACAAGGGTGCAGGAGCACCTCCATCCGCTTCCCTGCATCTCTGAGGAAGGTGCCTTGGGACTAATCCAGCTGTCTTCTTGTCCCTTCCACCAGCTGCAGGCACCCCCTGCTCAGTACGCCATCAGTCTGGCTTCTTTTCTAGGGCTCCGCGATTTTTGCTCTGTGCACGTGCAGTAATGCATTGAGCACTGTGAACCGAGAGCCAGGGGCTTAGGACTTTTGTTACAGGTGCTTCTCAAACATGTTTATCCCAATTCACAGCCAAATGCTGCTAATTTTTACAATTTTAAGATATCTATACACTCCTCAATTCATTCATTTCACAGTTGTGTTCTAAGCAATGTATCTTTTAAAACCTTTTGATCCATAAATCAAAAGGTAATCTAGTGAAATAAGTGATCATAAATAGATATGTATGCTTGAAAACAAGAATTTTAACATGAAATGCAGGTAGATATAAATAGAAGAAAATATGAATTTATGGACCTTATAAATATACTCAAACTTACTCTCACATCCCATCAGTGTGATGAAAGGACTCCAACTTGTCTCATATCACCAATAGGGAATATGGGACTTGGAGGGTTAGAGAAATGTGCCTACAGTCACACTTGACACTGAACTGTGAATTCAGTTGAGATTTCCTGATCATCAGCTCATAAGTGAATCGTGATGAGAGAAAAGAGTCAATTAGGACAGCTCTAGGAGCGTGAAACAGCTCTAAATATCCCTTTACAGTCGTTAAACCGTGTTCCTTCAGTATGGCACAGCAAGAGGCACAGGGAAAGGACCAAGGAAAGACAAGCCTGGTGAAGATGATTGTCACTCACCTCATCTCTGCCAACGGTGACACTGCAGGTGTTTGCTGCCAGCAAATGCAAACCACCAGCATTGTCCATCTCGGAAACAAGCAGCCCCTCATTCAAGAAGGGAAAGCAAATGGGTGTTTTAAACCTACCTGCAAACTGCCCTGACCTTACACTCACGTATAAGGGAACCTATGTATTATAAAAAGCAAGTGTTGTTTAAAGAGAGATTATTAGCTTGCTTAAGAGCATGTCCAACAAAAACTCTGGGAATAATAAGGAAATGTTTAAAGCAGATTGCCTGCCTCATTCAGATGTGTCAAGGAGCTGATCCAAAGACACCCAGGAACTTTAAAAGGTGTTGGAGCAGGCCCATCAGTTTCAAGTATTAATAGGAGCCGAGCTGTTAGTGCTTTTGCATGACATCCTGTAAGAAAAAGCACTGGCATTTGGCTTACTCAGGAGAGATTTCACCATCTGTTATTGTAGAGACCCAATAATGATACAAAAAACAAATAAGCGAAAAACCCTAACACTGTCACCATTTCAAATTTAGTGAGGTCTTAAAATATTCCTGCACAGGTAGAGGATTTTGCTGGAGGAGAATCAACACAGCAACGGCCTCAATTACATCGGAGTTTCCTGTGTAACATCTGTCAAGCAACTCCTATCGCCACATCTGTAAGTGAGTGTGAGTAATGGGTTTTATTTAAATTCATGTGGTATTTACTACCCACACCCAGATAGATAATGGGCAGATAGCAGAACAACGATCAGCAAGCGGCTACCACTTAATTCTTGCTTTATTCTGCAGCTTGCCTGCCTTCATTTGTCTTCCCTTCTGAAGAAGTAAGCACGTTCCTTCTGTCTCAGATGGAAATGCAATGGTGTATTATGAATTCATCGCAAGTTTTCCATTTTCCATCAAAAATCATAACAGTGATAAAAAAATAAAATCCCACGGTGTTTGTTTCCAAAGCATTCAGCTCCATGCATATATGTTTAGCTTTCTGCAATTGGATTTCTTATCCCCAAAAAGACACAGTCAACAACTGAACTTTCTAAGTAGCAAATATAACATTTAAGGAGTCTATTTGCCTTTCCAAAACCAATAGGTACTAAGTATGGTGGTAAGGGCAGAGCATCCTAAGAAATATTGAAATAATCTGTTGACTTGCTGCAGTTCTATTGATTTCAGAAACAGAAAGAGAATATGCTGAACAGGAGGAAAAAAAAACGTCAAGTAGCATCACGTGAATGCGGTAGTAAAACATCCTACATACTCTCATCACTGTCAGCTTCCTGCAGGAAGAAAATATGCGTTCAGCCCTGAAAACTACCTCCTTTCAATAGGAGTATTGGTACGCATTCATTTGCTCTAGCTATCTGAAATCCTTTGGGTTTAGTGAAGCTGTCAAAACCTTACAAGTGCGAATGCTGTTGTGTAAGTAAAATTAATGACTCCTTTTCTGCTTCCTATATTTTAAAGCTTTAAATGAGTCTTAGTGGTGGGGGAAAGGGGAGGAGGAGTGGAGGGGCTGTCAAAACGGAGTTGTAAATCTTTGGGTGTTTAAAATCTTAGACCTGACTGACCTCATGACAGTGCTTCAGACCGGCATTTATCTTGGTGTTGTACAGCAAGCAAAATCTCTTTACCCAGGCATGAATCCCACTTTGCAATCTGTTGTAACTAACTAGGGTATGAGGCTCAAGTGGAAGGCTCCAGTCAAGCAAGTAAACATCAAAAAACAAACAAAAGCATTTGCATTTGTGGAAGTATTAAATGTATTTATAGTACGCCCTTTGAGTGTGTGTAAATGTTGGAGTAAGGGGACAGTAATGTGAATATAGATATAAGTGAATTATTAAATAAAATTGAAATAGATGAATGATTAATATCAATAATAACTCGTGCTTGCCAGAATGGTGCGTGCTGAGGTTTTAGTTGATGCTTGTCATGATATGGGGTCACAGACTATGAGCAGTTTGGGGAAAGGGCTTCCTCGGTGTCCAGATCCCCCAGCACACGGTGGGCTGCACCCTGAGCTATAGGCTGGCTATTTTCAGTACAGTGAGGAGGACTTCCCAGCAACATCTTGCTTACGCCTGCAAGCTGAAGGCTGGCTTCAGAAAGCAGCGTCAGCCTGCCAAGCACCACTGCCTACAAGCTGTCTGTCTACACCAGTGTGTCTGTCACAGGGGACTTTAGACTCAACTCAACAGAGGTTATTGACACTCTCATATTTCGGGTGACCATGCTACGCTCCCTCACAGTCATTAGAAGGCTCTCTAGAAAGCACTTTGGAGCAGGAGCCAGACCCACGTGCCCTCAAAATCCTATGGAGAAACCTGCATGAGCCCGGAAAGGAGAGGGACCCCAGGAAAAATGGGTAGATTATTACTTTTTCTTTACATGCTAGCAACAGAGATGACTCCACATGCCTTGTTTAATTGCTCTTCCATCAATCCATTCAGAGGATGCAAGAGACACAGTGCTCTGGAGAGTATCTCCCGTTCTACCAGAGTGTGCGCTTCTAGTTCTTGCTCAACCTAGCAACATACTCTCTCACAACCCAGAAAAAAAATCTTTCTTTGCAAACTAAGTCACAACGTTGAAGTTAGGTCTGAGGCGTGTCATCAGCTGAATGAAATCTGGTTGAAACTTGCAGGAGACAGGATTAGTGTAGCTATAAAATGGGGCCAAATTTCTGCTGCCACCAGAGGCATACCTAATTTACCTCCAAGAAAAGACCGTACCCACTGACTAGACTACTGTTCACTGGAGGAGTGTGTAGCACATTACAAGCATTAATTCTTAGGATGCAACTGCAAGGTCAGAAAGGAATATTATCCCTATTTTACATAGGCACAAACAGATGAGCCAAAGACAGAGATGAGGCTGGAACCAAGTTTCAGTGCACTGTTTTACTTACTAGACTGGAGTCCTTCCAACAAATGGAAGTGGATTTTGTATATTATATTGTGAGCCCACAGACAATAAAAAAAATTCTCATGGATTTTAATGAGTTGACTGCAGGAAATAAGGGGTGTACATGAGCTTTCCTAAGAGATTTGGGGAAGTCAGTCTTTGAATTAGAGATTTTCATAAAGTCAAAAAGTGCTGAAGGACATCTTCATAGAAAATGTCAGGATTTTCTCCTTCTCATAAACAAAAAAATGAATATTCAGGGCAATTTGAGTGGTTCTGATCTAATGTTGGAGAGCTATTTTCTCTTGTTTTTGCTACTGGCTCTGCAGTCACTTTCCCGTTGAAATTCATCACCTTTCTGGACAAATAGCTTTGTAAAGGGTTAGTGTTGTGTCCATAGTGGTCTAGTTTAAGTGAGGCAATATTTGTAAAGCGAAATGGGAATTCAATTAACATTTTTGAGGAGAAACAAATAAACTTTGGATAATGAAGACCTGAAAAATAATTTTGGTACCCTAAATGGTGTCTACGTTTTGCAGCCATATCAGTCTTATAACAGGAACCACTTTTTCTTGGGTATGGACTGGGCTGTACTGAAGGTAATACCCTGCTGCCTCTAGCTTCTTGTTCTCCTCATTGTTCTTAGACACTGATGATCTCTGGCACTAGGAAAGAAGTGATCTTTGCTTCTTCTGCCATTGATTCACACCATACCATATTTTCTCCACAGCTTCTCATTGGTAAAATACAGGGATGGCACTTATCCCCAGTTGTAAAGGGATTTGTATGAGGTGGAGAAGTGCAAAATATTCTTGTTTATTAGTTCAACTAGTGAAAAGGAGAAAGCTGTCCACAACTCCATGGAAAAATATTTCTGAGTGTAAGGGTTAGGTGTTCAAAACAGAGAAGTAACCAAAAGAAAATGAGGTGTGTTGCAGGTTTACTTCCCTGTTGCCTTGCTGAGCCATCCAGGGTACTAACAGTCCCCAAGTGAAGATCATGCCATTACTTTAGGCTCACGGTCTGCACTGAAGCACAGCTAATGCTCTCCTGTAATTGTTTCCTGAATGCTGAAAGCAGCCAGAAAGCCCACGTGCATGCACACATCTGTATGTTCATTGCTACTGTTAGGCTGATGGAAATTTTATAAATTGCTAACCCTGTCTGGAACTGTATTGCTTCCAACCAAACATCAGCACATTGATTTGAGCAGCAGATCTAGGAGCTGAAAATGCGTTCTCTGAAACAGAAGGCTTAACAGCTGAAAGCATCAAAGCTTCGAGCCTCCATGCTGGCCAGCTGATGAGTTTTTAATTTCTTCTCTCTGGCTCCTGAGATGCAACAGATAAACAGGAACAAATTCGTAACTTAGTCCTGTTGACCTTTAAGTATCAATGGAGAAAGTTTGCACCTTCTATCGGAAATGAAAATAATCAATTGATGTATTTATATGGACCTGTAATAGTCACTTTAATATGGTCCATGTACTCATTTCACGGCTCTGTTTATTCCTTTACTCAATATGTTTACAATGAGGACCTACCCGTGCTCGCAACAGTCACTCAGAGTCACCAGCATGCATCTGGCAAAACCGATTAGTTCACTTGCATATGTGTCAGGTAAACTGCTGCCCCAGACAGTGAATGCAGGTGTGTCCATGTACCTGAGGACAACATCCAGCTTTACACCACATCTATTAAAGCTCTCTGACTTTCTTACTATATCTATTCAAATTCCACATACTTTGTACTATACGCATTAGAGAGAGAAGGAGGAAGGAAAGTAATTTTTCCACTTGAAAAACTATGTATCTTTCATTTCTATGCCTTTCCATATTACAGTCATATTTAATTTAAGATCTTAAGTGGTTCTAAATAAGCTCCTAAGATTCAGTTTAAGCACAAAATATTCATTCAGGATGAATGAATAATTCTGAATAGTTAAAACAAGAGAACAAAAAGGGTTTAATGTCAACAATGGGTCAGATCCATCAATGAGATAACTATGAAGACACAAATCGAGTCTCTTTGACTGGTACTTAATTTGGCCATTGCATTGCACAGTGTTTTTTTTCCCATGATTACAACCCTAGCTCAAAACAGTCTGTTGGTACAAGAGAACTCATAGTTCAAGTCTATAATGCTCCTGACTCAATGAACTAGTGGAGCCAGTTGAAGATCTCACGTTGACTCTAACAGATGTTGATTCAATAACTGACACAAACACTTGATATCAGCTTGAAAAGTTTGAGTTTTCTCTCCGTGTAAGAGACCCTTTCAGCGGTGCCTGTTGCTACATTTGTCAAACATTCCCATCACGTGGCTCTCTCAAGTCCTAGTCGAATGGGAGCATAGGGTGTGGTCTGCTTGAGGCTCATTTTAAGGCGAGCTGAGGGTGGGCTGAGGGTGAAAAAGTTTCAGCCAGGAATGGTGTAAGAGGTACAAATGGAGATGGAAGGACTGCTGCTTTACCATTTAAAAAAAATTCTAGCAAGCTTTACTTTGAAAAGCAATTGTGGTTGCTTATGCTCTGAAGCAGGACACTGAGAGTGAGCACAAGAGTCATTGGTCGAGACTTTTGCTGAACCTCTAAGAATATCCTGAGGCTGAGCTGTTACCAGCCCTTCAACATAATCACCGCTTACACGTACTCAGGAAAACCTTAAGAGACCAGTAGCTGAAGCCTTTAAAGAGACCATTCTCACTGAAAACACCTGAGCCTCTCAGCGCTTCTAGAATAATCCCCCACAACAGAGAAGGAGGCTGCATTGCTTCACTGTGTCTGTTTGGGACCGGCTTATCCAAGCAAAGAATGACAAAAGCACAGAGGCAAAGCCAGGATTTTGCTGCAGTTGCGGTTCTCAGCAGCCAGCCGTGGCGGGGCTGAGCACCAGAAGAGTCTCCTCTCCGTTGTCAGCACAGTCAGGTAGAATGAAAGAAAAAAACGTGCCACTGAAATGTCAAGGACATCCAAAGTGTCTTGCAGTGTACAAATAACTTGGGTGAAAGGTTGCTAGCATGAAGAGGGGGAAGGCTTGGAAAAGGAACACAAGGAGATTGCAACTGGGAACAAGGAGTAGGACACGTCTGAGAGCTGCTGAGGGACTGAGCTGAGCAGCGATCAATGAAGGGAACAGTTCACAGGCTGAAGAAATGGAACTTTTAGCATTTGCAATCCTACTGTAAAAAGCAAACTTCCCACATGCAAGCACCTTAACTGCAGAATACCAAGTTAACTCACCAAGTTCATGCCGGACTAACTGGGGCACACCATAAAGATAATAAGAGCATTTATCTGTCATGCAGGCAAGCTTATAGATTGATAGATCATTTGATCTGTATGACTATTATGGATTTTCATCTTTAGCCATGCTGACAGAATCAAAAAACATATTTATTACACTTGGTGGGTTTTAATCGACTTTGCATTTTCCTGTGAGTAAAGTTGGAACACAGATAATCTGCAAAAGACATTGAAAATCTTCCAGTTTATTTTGATTTATTCATATTTTTCCAAAAAAACAAGCTGAAAAGCATATCACAGACGTATTCTCCTGTAAAAGCTTTACATAAGATTTGAAGGAGAATAAACGAGCCTTAGCCATAGAAGAGAGAAAGATGCAGTGCAAAAAAAGCTTATCCTCTGGGCTTGATGAAGAAAACAGCTCAAAGCCAGTAAATCAATGATCCCAGAATGAAACTGAAACACTGCCCATAGAGAGAATGGATTTGCAAAATGTGAGTTCCTCCTATTTCATATGGTATTGCTCCTACTCACAGAAGGGGGCTTTTTAGTACTAAGGCACAAGGTCTGTTGCTATCAAGGTCTGATAGCCTACAAATAACGTGACAGCGGGACCAGTCTTTAGCTATATCAAAAAGCCAAGAGTGCATGAAGGGAAACCATCTTATCTAGACACCTTTGTTGTAGATGTCTGCATGTGAACTGACTGTTATGGTCTGAGAAACCCACAACGATTTGTTGTCGTTTAGACAATTATTCTATCACCCCATGACCCTTCCCCACCCAGGAAGGGGAATCGGGAAAATACAAGGAAACCCGGGCGTTGACATATAAACAGATTTAATAGAATAAGACTAGATAATTAACAGTAATAACACTAAAGAACCAATATTGATCCCGATACCAATATAAAATATACAAGGATTATACTCAGCCCATTCTATCCGTAGGAAGCCGTGCACTCCCAGCAGGGGACAGCAAATGTCAGACACTGAGCGCTACGGCTTTGGGAGGAAGGGAAGGGCTCGGGGGTCCAGCACCGGGGCAAGGAGTTCTCTGGATTGTCGCCATCAAGGGAGACAGAGTGCTTCTCAGCAAACTTTCTAATTTATATTGAATGTGACGTTCATGGTATGAAATAATCCTGTTGGCCAGCTTGGGTCAAGTGCCTGGGTCTCGCTCCTTCTCGTCCCTGCACCTGGCGAGCTCAAAAACACTGAGACCTTAAAACCCACCCACCATAGCTGGCTATAAAGTAAATATTTTCACAAATTCAGACACTAGTCTTCTTAAAAGTGCAGTTTTCCCAAGCATTAGAAGATAAATTAGTCCTGTGTCACTCAAACCGGGACACTGACTTAATGTGGATTTCATCAATAGGGTCAATAGAGTGTAGGGTGGGATTCAGACTAAAACAGATGCCTCCATTCAGTGAAATTAATTTCATGCCGACCTCTTTTGGCTACACTGACCTCTTTGACTAAATGGGAGTCTGAAGAGTTGACTCGATGCAGAAAACTCCATTGTCTAGCTCCACAGGCCCTGTTCGATGTCAGTAGAGAGAAACAGATACAGTTGGGTGCAATTTATTTCATCCTGTTCCAATGTCTAAAAGATATTAGATGAATCACATCCTATAACTGACTAATTCCAGGAGTAAAACTGTGCTATTGGCTGATGTAACAATCGGAGAGGTTTAAATGTTAGAGCTTGGGACATCGCAAGGGTAGAGGAGTGCTCAGAGCATGCTCTGATCTTTTGAAGGCTGTTTGCCTAAGGAAATAGGGCTTATACAATTACATTAACTGTCAATTCCAATAAAGTTTGGATGCTAGCCAATTTCAACAAAAAAATACAAAATACAACCCTCAAAGACATTAATTTGCTACAGGTTTCCTTTTAAGGAAAGGAAGGTGGCTGAGTAAAGGAATGGAGAACAAGATCAAAATCCCACCAAAAAAGAAATGCTGAAGAGTGACCTCAGCCACAACAGCAGACACCGGAGAATCCTCCCTGGAAACAACCAGAGGAAAAGAGACTTGGATTGGCTATAACACTGTTATAACCTATCTTACATCACCTGAAAACTGCCAGACGATGTACCTCTCTTGGAAAAAATAAAATGCCCTGGCCTTATACAATCTCAGAAAGAAAACACCCAAGCTGGGACTCAAGTGTCATCTGGGGATAGCCTGCGTTTGAGTGAAATCAGTGGAAGTTCGGCTCTGAATTCAGTAAACCCCAATTTCACACCTTGCAGCCTTGTTTTAGAGAGGAAAGCTCCAGGTAGGGAACACTCAAAGCATTCAGTAGCTTATCCAAGCCAGCAAGAAATCCTTAAGTCAGAATGACTGGCTGTCTCTGACACCTGCTACTTCTGCATGAGGTACCTTTATACTGCGGGTGACGGTGTCTGTTCTGCAGCCCACTAGGATGCACTGAAAACACGCAGCCTGTGATAAAATGTAGGCTGTTACTCAAGTATTGTCTTCATTTTGTATTTGACAGAGGCCATGGGATTTACCATTTTAAATATTGTCACCTGCTTTCACAGGACTCCACCGTTATGGACGTCTGTTTTTCATTGCTGGGTGTAACAGGAAAAGGCAGAGCATTTTGGCCACACTGATTTTGCTTTCGTGAGAAAAAGTGTGCCAATGACCTCCATAGCCAGGCAGCTGGGCCTGAGCCCTGAAGGGAGGATATTTCACTGTTTGCTGCCAAACTGAGTGTGATAGTCCTAAAAGCGCATAAGGTCATTTAATTTAAAACTCTGTGAACTGGAGTTCTATTCCCCTGCAAACCGTCACGTAGCTTAAAGGTCTAGGATTTTTTCAAAGCTACCATTCTGCCCTAGAAAACAAATTTCAAAATTTCCTCTCAGAATTCCTTCCCATTTATGGGCTTGTTCTGCTTCCACAATTCTCTTCTGCACAGGCACTATCAGTGAAAACCCCCAGAATTTTTCCCAAGCCTCAGCAATGGCCTGACCTGTCGCTGAGGTACTGCTGGAGCAGAGCCACTTCCAGGGCTGCCATTTGCCTCCTGATTTCTCTCCTTGCTTGAAGACATCTCTGCAGTTCATCACCTGTGATGTAGGGTCCTTCTCATCTTAGAGCCGTGGGGCTGGCATGGGGGGTAACACCACAGCCCGAGCCACCCCTCACGTATTTGCTTCCCACACATCTGGACGATGGGAAGAACAGATGATCTGCGGAGATCGCTCTTCTCCGTCATCTCCCTGCCCCGTGAAACCAGCTGTGGATCTAGAAACATGTGCCCTTGAGGGGAATGCAGCCTGGATCGCAATCTGGCATGTACGATTCCTAACCTACTTTCTTCGCATGCACCTGGTCTTGTGGTTTCTCGGCTTATATTTTTCAGTCACTCATCGACAGAAGAATTTGGGGGAATTGACACAGAACAACATTCATTGGGTGCCTGCTGCTACGTGGACAGTTCTGCTGGTGTTCCTGCAGTCAGTAGAAATGTTGGCAGACATGGAGCTTCTCCCTGATCAAAGCCAGAAAGTGCAAGCAAAGCAATGAAATCCACACCTCTTGTTCAGTTTTGTTAACAAATACAAGTGGTGACTCTTGGCCAGTTCCCGGATTCTTTAATAGGATTATTATTCATTCATGCTGGCCTCAGTGAAATTTAGGATACAAGTATTAATCTTAAATTACGATGAGACTTGTAATAACAAGAAGGCTTGTTATTACAAAGCACACAGGCCACACAGAAAGAACATTCAGCCCTGGCCTTCCCAAAATAAACCAGATCTAACTCCTCCTGGAGTGAGAGAGGAGTACATCCCTATTGTGGACTGTACCTTCCAAGAAATAATAAACTTTTATACAAACAGCCATGCAAAACAGTTTTAACTCTTCCTTGACCAAAACTGGCTGGCTGGCTCCAGTAAGGGATGAAAGGAGCACGGTTAGGACCTAGATTCATCCTGCTTAACTTTAGGTCTTTGAGGCAGTGAAATTAGGGTTGTTTTCACCCTAAGCTCCTGCTTTCCATAGTGGAGGCAGCACCTGTAGAGAGTATTTCATCCCACCCAGGACAGGAATTGTCATTTGGAGGTTCCTATCTCCATCCATCCATTGTAAAGGAAACCAAACAAGGAACCTCACTTTAGATGTCTAAAATTAGATAGGAACATTTGTGTTTAGTGGTCAACTTTGGAAGTTGCCTTCTCTCTCCTGATTTTCATCCAGGTCTATTACCTTTCCAGTATAAGAATGAAAGGACATCAGAGAGAGATGGAAGGGAGCAGGATCAAACAAGGAGGTGTGTTTTTACCATGAAAAAAAAGGTGTTTTTACCATGAAAAAAAAGGTGTTTTTCCTAGCTTTCCCATTTCAAAGCTCTGAAGGTCATTTGGTGGATACTAACAGTTTCATGGATTCAAAGGGAAAATGTACAAGAAAAATCTATTACTGGTTAATAAATTCACAGGAAATCACATCCAGCATAAGAAACCTCTGAGTTGTAACTTGTTGTAGATTGGGAGCGTGTTCATGCAAAGCAGCACAATGCACTTGTTCAATTTCTGCTCATTTTTGTTAGCACCAGCTTTAACCTCAGCCAGAGGAGGATACAGGGAAGGTAGACTGCTGGCCTCATGTGGTGCAACTGCTCACAGTCCCTTTACAAATTAAGGTCCAAATTCTTTCTGCTAGCACGCTGGTGTCTTCCCAGTGAAGTCAATCAAGAGACACCAGTTTCCACAAACTGCGAAGCAAGTCCTAAATCAGTAAAATCTCACAGCCCTGTGCTTTGTAAACAGTGACTATGAGGTACAGAGAGCTTAAATTGCTGTCCCACACCTTGCAGGAGTCTATACGGCTTGAGCAAACCCGCAGTGCCGGCTATGGTCAGAGTAAATTCACAGCCTGCCTTTCCAAGGCAGGGAATTCCTTGGGAAGACGTGGTCTTCATGCTTACTAGTCCAGGGTAGATTTCTCCCCTACGAACTTTTCCAGTAACCCTGAGCCTATGCAAACATTTAGCATCCGCACTGGCCAGCAGCAAGAGTTGAGCAGCTGTTGAGCAGTTCAACAGGGTCTTGGCAGGAGAATCCCCTGCCTTCATTTGTTCTGCGCATGCAACTTACTGCCTACCCACATGCTCCCTCCCTCCTGTAGCAGAGGAGGTGGTGAATGGTCATCACCCACTCCCTGCCCATGTCCACCATGAAAACAGATTATCAATGGAGCAGCTTTCAGTTCTTACCAGCCAGCAACAAATGGTTCACATCTGCATGCCTGCCTTCTTGTCATTCTAGTTGTTACCCTAGAATAGGAAGCCACCTCACTGATTTCCTTTTAGAAACAGGTTTACTCTATTCATCTCCAGATTGCATCTTCTCGTACTGTTAACGGGATCCAAAATATGTATAACCTCCATCTTCCCAAGAGTAAATACACTCCTGGATGCTCAGCTGTGAACAGAGCTTTTTTTTCTGTCTGCAACTGCTCATTCTTCCAGCCTGTTTCAGGTCCTAATAGATTTGGCATCCATGTGCACTAGTTGTCCAACTGGATTTTGGGAAAGGATTTCCCAAGAAATTTTTTACGAAGAAGGAGCTGTATGGCCAAAATGTCTTTCTCTGAATAGCTTTTACCAACTGGTGTGCTTCATCCAAAGAGTAAAGAATGAACAGGGACACCTTCATCTTGCCTTATATAAGATATGGTCATACGTAAGAACAGAGGACGAAGCTTGCACAGGTTTAGAAAGATGTGAATCTCCTAAATTCACTAGGAACTGTTGAGATTATCCATGTTGGCCCTTCCTCTACTCTATCATCATGTCTGAGATTTGGCGTCACAGAGTGACTCTTTGCAAGGAGTCACAGACCTGCGGTGTGCTCTGTCGTACAGCTCAGCTGGGCCCTTCATCTGCTTCCAGGCGTGCTGATGCAGAACAGTAGTACCGTTCAAGAGACTCTAAACAGGGCCTGTGTCTTTCCTTGCCTTCATTAGGAAGGAATTCCCCCCTCGCACTATCAGATCGTGAAGTATTCTGGCAGAGGTATTGAGGACCAGGCTGGGTGGACGGTGAATTCAGTCCCGTCGCTGATGAGATGGCTGAAATGCCATTTACTGTCAGCACGGAGAAGAATAAAGACACAGCCAGCGTTAGAGAAAGCTGTTTCCTGCACCACGCTGAGCAGAAGGTGCCAGACCACAGGTGGCAAGGTCCCCAGGGTGTCCTGGAGCAATCAGCGACTGGAGCCATAGCGGGCCATCGAACAGTGGCTTTACACAGAATGCTGTCGCATCTCTTCTTTCATAATTTGTGCTAAGTGCCTCTCTAAATTCTGAGTTAAGCAGTTGTTGCCATAGCAATGGCCATTTAGAGCGAGAGAAGGCAGCGAGTGTGTTGGGGATGTGAGGTTCTGGCTCTTCACATAAAAATATATATGTGTGTGTACGTACACTGCTGTGGAGCTGCATGAAAGGAGCCAAGCAAATAGCTTATACCAGATCTGAGGGATGGACAGAGGATATAGAAAAAGGAGCAGCTTGCTGCAGGCTGGAGGTGTTTGGTCCAGGATGCACCTTCACCTACCAAGAGCTGGGTCCAAAATACAAACGAGCCTGAGTGGTGACTGATATATTTGGTTTCTTACCAGTAGAAGTCACACCCTCAGTTAGGACGAGACATGTTTGTTACAGCCTTTGTGGGATACATCTTTGCAGTAATAGGAAAAATTGGCTTTCATGGGTTCATTTTTATTTAACAAAAAAAAGACTTACTGCTAGCTCTTTCACGGGAAATGCTTTTCAGCAATCTAGTCACAGTGTTTATACTAGTTCATTTGATAGGGCACAGGCTGCCAAAAAGTCAATAAATAATGCAGGTATTGTATTACCTCATTTTAGGGCCTTTTCTCAGATATTTCTGCATGCCCAGCACTAGCGTTTCTGGTGGTCATGGCAAGACAGAGTCAGAACTCCTGGGTTTTGTTCATTGCTTTATTCCACCTCTCCATGGAGTGAGAAAACTGTGGGAGCTTAATACCTACAGCTAGGGCAAGATCCTGCCCATGTACCTGAGCGTATTTCCCTGGGGATTTTGGCAGAGTTTAATCTTCCTCTGACTAAATTTGGTTAATAAGTGGAGTTAGGTGTCACCTTGATGGGCAAATGGAGGCCGTGCCTGAAGTTAAGTGCTTTGGGAATTCTCAGCCTGGGAGTGAGTTTTAGGTCCGCGTAGCACTAACTGATGCACAAGAGCAGGCAGTTTGCATCACTGGCTGGGACCCGAATTCTATCAAAGTCCCAAATTAGACTGATTGTGAATGGCTTTTTTAAAGTCCATAAATTCATAGCAGGGCATCCAAGTTTGAAAAATGTGGCCGTAAACTTACTGTGGCATAACTTGGCCCTCCATGAGCCCAGACAGTGTCATGGATCAGAATTAAACATTACTGGGTTCCTGTAAGAATACACAATTTAAGGTTTGAAAATAATTTTGGGCCCAAAAGAGAGGAATAAATGTGAGTATTTTCTAAGTATAGCTCTCTGTTGCTGCTTGTTTCTCAGCGAAGACAAACCACCAGCTCCTGTTCCCTGTAGGTGACATTACCCGCTTCAAAGGGCAAGCCGAGTGAATGGCAGGTCTGAGAGACAGAAGACGTTGTTTCTGTCAAGTTCCCAGTGGTACTTTCTGGCAGAGGCAAGGCAGTCTCACACCTTTCTTTGCTGAGTGGAAAAGAAAAACACAAAGAGGATCTCTAAGTCAGCAAAACCCACAGGTTTCAGTAGTTTACTGATTTACAACAGCTGCAAATCAAGTTCAGTAAAAATTTTAGAACAATCCAGTTCCCATAGATAGCTGAGGGAAGCTTTTGTTTCCAGTAAACTTCTATGACATTTGTGAATAAAATTATAAAGGCAGTAAGCACAATTCACAATCAATTATGTTTTATTAATGGTTTTTTAATACATGCCACAGCCCAGTAATCATGAAGCTGTTCAACAGTGTTGTTCTAAAATCAGCTAATAGCAGGATGTAATTTGCAGCCGTCTCTGCTCACTTACAAAACACTTGCTCCGTTAATTGTGATTTCACACTCCGCTGAATGCTGTAGCCTGGAGGTAACATTCATGCGATGGAAGAGTTACCAATCTGGGCTCTGGGGGGGGCGAGGGGGGAAGGATCATTTCAAGAGAGGCTACTGTTGTTAAATTTTTAATCCTTTTATGTTAAAAAAAACCCTCAACAACTCAGCAGCAAAAAGCTACAATCTACTGCTAAGTGATTCTTTCCTTTCTTCATAAACCTGAACAGCCTTTCCCTGTTTTGATCCATTTCTATTGCACATTTTTATTTCTATAACACAACAAAACCTATGACCGGGAGGTGAGACCCTGTTCGTGTAATCGGGTACCTACCTCGATCTCGTATTGTAGATGCTAGGTGAATTAGTCTGCCTAAAGCAAGTGCCTAAGTTTTTATTAGAAAGATTTTTGTGCCTTTGGAGGTTTCCAGAGACACCTTATGTCTTTCTTAAATCAGAACAGGCAGGAGATTCTCCTGGGGGAGGTCAAAGGTGCCTCAAATGTTGCCATGTGTTAAGTATGCAAGTTAGGCAGATTGAATCTCATCAGTAAATGGTCAGTGGTGATAAGACACAGTTCAGCACTGAACAGCCATGGGCAAGGCAACAGCTCCTGCTCTGAAGCGCTTCCAGTGCATATGTCAGAGAGAGAAATATTGCCTCGTTTGACAAATGATGGGAACCATCTTAACTTGGAAAGTTCCCCACTCAGTGTTTTGTACTGCTGTGGCAAGCTGGGAGATACAGCTCAGACATGACAGGGATGGGAGCACCAACCTGGGAAGACTTTTACTTGATTTGTGAATAAGTCACAGGTAGGGGGGTGAGAAAGAGCCATGGAGGGGACTTTGCCCAGCGCTGTCCATCGTCTTTGCTATTCCAGTTTCTCCTATCCTGACCAGTGATGTGAAAGGCACCAGGCTAGGTTTGAATGCCACTAGTTAGGGGTCCAGATCAAGATAAGGTCCCATTAGAGCAGACTAGGTGGTAACAGATGTCATAGAATCGTAGAATCACAGGATGATTTAGGTTGGAAGGAAACTTTAAAGGGCATCTAGTCCAAGCCCTCTGCAATGAGCAGGGATATCTTCAACTAGATCAGGTTGCTCAGAGACCTGTCCAACCTGACCTTGAATGTTTCGAGGAATGGGACATTTGCCATCTCTCTGGGCAACCTGTTCCAGTGTCTCACCACCCTCATGGTAAAAAATTTCTTCCTTACATCTAGACTAAATCTACCCTTTTTTAGTTTAAAGCCATTACACCTTGTCCTATCGCAACAGGCCCTATGAAAAGGTCTGTCCCCATCTTTCTTATAAGCCCCCTTTAAGTATTGAAAGACTGCAAAAAGGTCTCCCTGAAGCTTCCTCTCTTCTCCAGGCTGAACAACCCCAACTTTCTCAGCCTGTCCTCATAGGAGAGACTTTGCAGCCCTCTGATCATTTTTGTGGCCCTCCTCTGGACCCACTCAAACAGGTCCATGTCTTTCCTGTGCTGAGGGCCCCAGAGCTGGACGCAGTACTGCAGGTGGGGTCTCACCAGAGCGGAGTAGAGGGGCAGAATCACCTGCCCCAACCTGCTGGCCACACTGCTGGGGATGCAGCCCAGGATGCAGTTGGCTTTCTGGGTTGTGCGTGCACGTTGCTGGCTCGTACCCAGCTTTTCATCCACCAGTACTCCTCAGTCCTTCTCTGCAGGGCTGCTCTCAATCCCTTCATACCCCAGTCTGTATTGATACTGGGGGTTGCCCCAACCCAGGTGCAGGACCTTGCACTTGGCCTTGTTGAGCTTCATGAGGTTCACATGGGCCCAGTTCTGGAGCTTATCTAGGTCCCTCTGAAAGGCATACCATCCCTCGGGTGTGTCAAATGCGCCACTCAGCTTGGTGTCATCAAGTCATCCCACATACAGATGGAGAAGAAAAAGGGTGCACACTTAGCTGCTTTGCAAGGTCTGTGTGACTTGAAGGCCAGCTGTGCTGGCAGCCAAATTGAATCTCAACAGAAGCAATAGTGAGAAAGGACTCTCTGCCCTCCATGTATGCAGCGGCTCAGCCATATTTTGGCCTTGTCACCGCAATGTGGGGGAAATGTCTTGGCAGGAGAGTGATGAGAGTGAAATCTGGCAGCTCATGCCGATGCCATTCAGAGGGAGCCAAGAATGCTTGGGCAGAGCACCTAGGCTGGAGCATGGACAGAAACTCAGAGAGAGATCAGGGCCCAAGAAAAACCCTGCAGATGTTGCAGAGAACTGAAAAGTGATTGTAAGCACAAGACAGAAATGAGCTCCACGAGGGCAGAAAAAAAGACATGCTTAAGGATCAAGTAAGAGGGAAAGACTAAATACTTGTCCAAAGACTAAATGCATAGATTGTCCTTGAGGGGCTACACTGAGGTTGAGGTTAACTTCACTTAGCTAAGCTTCGCTTGCATTAAGCACAACTGTTAAAGCTCCTTCTTAGCTAGAAGTTTCATCCAAGGACATGATGCTGAAAATGCCATGGTTCACTTTGTGCAGGACAACTCTACATTTACGCCATTACCTCTCTCACCCAGCCTTTGACACTGGTGACCTTAGCCCAGCAATGGTGTCCCTGCACGACCTAGCAGGAGTAATTGCTGTGACATCCACAGGTCACAGAAGTCAGCTGCTCCTTTGTCCCCAAACTCTTTATACTCCCACTTTTCCTATTCCATGTCTTTCTGGGACCACACAGGGAGATTGAGACTAAAGTCGACTAACACACAATCAATAAACAGACAGCACTTGTCTGTTCGTTGCTGTCTCTGCTAGTGGGCTTTCAGCTGTCGCCAATGCCTGGAAGAAATAGGCAGATGGATAAAAAGCAGTGGGACTCAGCTCAATCCAAAAAAGACAGACGGGAAGATGGTGAGACTTTCAAAGGTCTAACCCTGCATTACATGAAGATCATTACACCACAAATTGTCCAGATGGTGCAAAGCCTCAGGCTCATGGCTGGACTTCTCAATACACTTGGATATACTTATTGTCAAAGTACAGAAGAAACTCTAACAAGTTCGGAGACTGCACGGCCTGACTCAGATCTCTAGCTCTGGTGGTATTCTCATTGCAGCTCTCTCTCCTGAGACCACACGTACTACAGAAGGACTCAGTGCCAAATACATTAATTTGATGTAACAAGTACCAAAGACCCGTATTTCCACACCACATTAGTGTCCAGTAATCTCCAGGGGCTCCTTGTTCCTCACCGGGCTAAATTAATAGGTCTTGATCTAATCTATGGAGTCCTTTAGTGTCTGGAAACTTCGTATCACAGCAGAGACATCTGTTTTCCTGTGTGATTAATATTTTAAATTCTTTTTTTGAAGCAGGATGAATATATCATAGATCTCTGAGGAAAGGGCTGGGCATCTGTTGTATGTTGACATTGCAAAAAACATAAAGCATCACTTGTTGATGCTAACAGAGTATGAATAGTAATGCAGTGCTCTGATTTTTTTTCTTATTCTAAACTAAGTTTGTATTTTAAGAGGAATGATCTCCTTCTACACTGGCATATTTTCTCTTGCTTTATGTATCATTGTTTATATTGAAATGGCCCCTAAATTTTTAGGGATTTTCGAACTCTTCCAAAATATACTATGCATGGGATGAACACGTATGACTTGTACTCTCATGCTTCTGGCTGTGTTGATTGTATTAATTAATGTTTTTCATGTATGGATTTTCAAGTTGAAATGAAAGGCACAAAATCATGTAGCTGTAACGCCATTTTTGACATTTTTCCCAAGGAAAGAAAAAAAAAAAACCACAAAACGAGATACCACAGCCAGCAATTGAAATTTAAAGCACTTTGATTAATTTTCACCAAATTTATGTGTCAACACCTGATTAACATTTCATGAAGGAAATTTCTCCATTTCCATGGAAGAAATTTACTTGTTTTCTCTACACATTCTCACCACATTTTCTATAACTTTTTCCTCTTTTTTTATTTCCTGATTTAAGCTATCAGATTTCAGCCAGCCAGAATCAAGATGTGAGCAATTTGTGTACCTGGCACATAATCTGCCACTGTAAGGCTTGGGTTCCTTTACAAATATTTCTCTTCCAGAGGTGACGGCATCTCTAATTATAATTGGTAAAGAGACTCAAGCTTTTCCATCACTTTTTTCCAATGGAGTGAGACATCTTTCAGTGCAGTTCTCATCAGGCATTAAGGTCAAGTTCTGGCAGAGCACATATAAATGTGCCAAATGTGTTGGATAAGCAATGCTGCTGTGCAAGTTATACATGATCTCTGAGAGAAAGAAATCATGGCATTTAACTTACTGTCTCAGTCTTGAAAGATGCGCCAGAATTTTGAGCCAAAATTGGGATTGTTTTAGAAATCTGCTTCCCTAGGATAAGACTTGCAGGGCATAGCAAGGGCTTGGAGAAAGATAGCTCTCTGATGGGGTGTCCTTGGAGACAGATATATTGATGGAACTATTAACTTCAATGCTGTAATGTACCACAAGAGCACAGGTGTGGAGAAACTCCCCTGTGACCCTCCACTAAACACAGGCCTCTTCCAAAGAAAGTTTACTAAGGGTGGTAGGTGATACCAAGTTGACATATGGCTCCGGGCACCACAATATCACATTATAGTACTGAATAATGCAGTAGAAATCCATTACTGCCAAGCGGGAGCCACCCACAATAAAGCTAAACTTAATTTTCTCCAGCACCCACGTCAGCTCTTGTTGCATCCTTTCTCAGGAAGCTGGGTAAACAGATGAGCCCTGCAAAATACTGCAAAGGGGAACAAATGTGGGGGAATTTAGGAAAGCATAGGCTAGGGATGAGGCGAAAACCTTGCAGAGTTTTAGCCCAGTCATGTAGATTGTCCCATTTGCTAGTTAATGGTGTTGAAAAATAGCTAGGAGATCCGAGGTGCCTCAGCTCTCAATAAAGTTTCCCATTGCATCCTTATAAGCGGAAAATTGGAAAGTCTACAACTGTTGGATAGACTGCCAATGCCAACCATTGGTGCTGATACGGTGGAAGGTATCAGCAAAATTGTCATTGATGTATGAACAATCATACTTTTTTTATAAGACATCTGGCTAAATGAAAGATTCAACTGCACTTCTTTTCGGAGTTTGACACCTAGAAAAATAGACTGACAAGAGACTTAGAGACACCCCTGAACCGATAGCACAAGGGGAGCTGCTCTGTGAGCTGAAAGCAGAAAACCTGCAGAAGACCAGAGCTGTCATGTGAATATAGCTCTGGAAGAAAGCCATGAAAGACAGGTTTAGTTTCTGAATGATACTGGTGGGACACTGAATGGGAAAAACCCAGACATCCTCTTTCTCACATTCTTGTTGTTTTCACAAAAACAAGAATGTGCACATCCTTCATAAATAAGCAAACTTGCACCAAGAAATACTGGATTTGTGCAATCAACTTTTTATAAGCACAGAAATAGTCCACCAAAACTGATTATTCAGTCCAAGAGGAAAGGGTATTTTCAACAAGAGCAGCACAGCTGCCATTTAACACAAGCGAGTTGCTTTTACTGAGGGAAGTGCTGACGGTGTCCCCCAAGAGCAGATGTAGCTCTCCCCTGTGGACCTTTGCTAGCGGAAAGAGAAGGGGCTCTGGAGTGCTGAGTGAAGGTTTTTCACAAGCCAAGTGCTGCTGTATCATAGAATCACAGAATTACAAAATTATAGAATCACAGAACCATAGAATCACAGAAACATAGAATCATAGAATCACAGAATCATAGAATGGTTTGGGTTGGTTGGAAGGGACCTTTAAAGGTCATCTAGTCCACCTCCTCTGCAATAAGCGGGGACATCTTCAACTAGATCAGGTTGCTCAGAGCCCTGTCCAACCTGACCTTAAGTGTTTCCAGGAATGGGGCATCTACCACCTCTCCGGGCAACCTGTGCCAGTGTTTCATCACCCTTGTTGAATAATTCACACAGGGAAGCGCTGGCAGAAGCCTCCTGATCTAGACATGGAAACCTTTCTCCTTGTCCCTGTTTCTGTTTATTTTTCATTTTGATATTTGGATCACTCCTACACCTAGCTCTGCAGCTATTTTCACCAGGGATCCAAAGCCTATAGAGATGGAGTGTACATATATTTAGTATTAACAGAATACCTAGAACAATATAACCCTGCCTGTAGCTGGAGTTAAAACATTAAATACAAATGAAAAATGAAAGATTTGCAGCTTGATCAAAAGGTACTTCTTTTTGGAATGTCCCAGCAACATGCTTTTAGTAGAAGAGGGCACTGCAAAGCCAAGTTAGCTTGGTTAGTGTAGTGAAATCACTTTGGGTAGGAAATGGCAAAGCTCCACTCTGGGGTGCTATCTTCACCACGGTTACGGGGTGGCATACGGGCTGTATTAGCCTGGAATAGCTACAAAATATTTGTACATATAGTTGTGAGTTATGCAAGCTGCAGAGAAAGCATGTGGGAGGTGCATGCCAGAGGGAACAGGAGAGAAATCGAGTTGCTGGCCCATCTTTGCGAGCTGCTTTAAAATAACCTCCCTTCTTCACGTCATGCTGTCTCTTCAGTGTCACCATAGTGACACTGCTCACCGGCCACCCAAATCTACATCGCAGCTTCCTTCAGGAGTCCCACCACCAAGAGGCAGTTACTCCTGGAAGCATATCTCCCTGACAGCCCTGAAGGAGAAACCTCCTTCCCATTAATGCCTCTGCTCACAACCTGTGCACAGCACCCTTGTTCCTCAGCAGGACACTTGCGATGCCGCTACACGGGCGGCAGTGCACAGGCTACCGAGTCTGGCAGAAGGAGAGAAGCACATTTGACACCCAAAGCTGTGGTTTCGGTAACTGTCTCCTGTTTACAAACAAAAGATTTGAACACATAAAATAGGACGATCATGTTTTCCTGGAAAGCAGAACTCTGCATGTGTGGTGTCTCCCTGTAGTTTTAAAGCCGCTGTGAGAAGCTCAGAGCTTCATAAGGATTGCCAAGTGGGGAGGCTAAGGTGATTGGTGTAGGTGGGTGGCCCCTTACCAAGCAGTGTGTCCCCATTTGGAGTGGGGTCACGGGACTGAGTCATCACCAGCCCAGGCTCAGTTCCCACCATCTCCTCTTTTCATATGCCTGGACACCTTCAAACCGGTACTCTCAGCACAAAGCGGCAAGGAAAAAGCAGAGAAATGGTGGTGCCTATTCCCAATCCTCACCTACTCCAGTCGCTCCTTGAATTCTGCTGGGACTGATCCTCTGCTGTACCATGACTGATTTTGGTTTCCCTCAGCTGGACCACTGTGAAAAGCTTAAGTGATAAAATACAGAAATCCTTTGCATTCTTTGCAAGGAAAATCAGTTCTCTCTGTAGCACCATTCATTTTACATATGTGCTTTTTATGTGCAATGTCAAAATAATTTTCAGTACCTTTCTAGCCTTTATTGCTGATGTATCAGAGACACGTAGATCCCTGAGATACAGATGTGACGCAAGGCGGAGGGTGATGCCATTTGCAGAAAGCAAATGGCTTTGAAGGAGTCAGGGGGATGAGAACAGCCTCCTTGCTGTTCAGGGTAAATCCACCGTAGCATGTCCTAGGTAGTTTTTAGAAAACCATGTAGAGGATCCCATTACAAGCCTTTTCTTCAGCAAAATTTGTTCTTGGTAGTGCTGAAGGGCTGTTGAAAACAGGCTACTTTTAATATGACCTTATAAACGACTTACATAAAAGGTAGAAGGAGCAATGGGAAACAAGGGAGGTTTATTGTTAAGGTATCAGAGGAGCACTGGAAAAGATCAAAGTTTGATTCTTGGCTGTGCTGATGAGCTTAGGTAAATCATTCAGGATCAGGCTTGGAAGAGACAGCAGCTTGCTTAGCAAGGTTTTCAGAGTCCGTGCCTCAGTGGGAACCAAGGGGTGCAGGGCACGGTTGAAAGCATGTTCTTCAATTCCTAAAGGGAGGCAGACACCTTTTCAAAGTTTGATAGTGATTGTGAGGGCTGAGCAAATCAAAATCTGAGCTTAGACTCTTCTGAGAATCTCATTTCATCTTTATGTGCCTCTTTTTCCCCAAGCGTAGAACAGGGAAAATAAATATTTTACCAGTGTTGTAAGGATAACTGTATGAATATTCGCTGAGATACAGTGGTGACAGAAGCTACAGAAGTAAATAGGATGGATATTGCATTAAAAAAAAAAAAAACAAGTCCTGTTTTAATCCAAAAGGTGGATTAGTGACAAAAGCAACGGAAGACAGTCCGACAGAATTATTAACCACACAACTATTTCTGTGACAAATGTCACCTTTTTGCCTCATAATTATTTGCAATGGGATAGTATCATCATTTTATATGCCCTGTATATGCTTGAATAATGTTTGATAAATTGTAGTACTAAGTCTGACACAGAAAGTACTGCTGAATACAGTTACTTCATTACTACTCCTAACGTTACCAGAAAATAAATTTTCTGCACCTGCTTAATAAGCCACATGTGATCAGCAAACTAGCTTACTTATAGATCACTGAGAGATGATGAAGCTTGTTTTCTCTTGACATATCACTTTTTTCTGAGTGGAAAATTCTGCTAAGACAGCCTGCAGCTTGAACTACGCACATGTTACTAGGACTGCAGAGAAAGACCTTTAGCAGCGCATCTGACACATTACAGATTTATGAGAGAAAAATGTTAGACTAAATATGAGTAAAATGCTATCCTTTCACACAATTTGGTACAGCAACATTGAAATTGTACCAGGATAAACAACTGCCTTGCAATGAGCATGCTCATCCGTCGTTCAGTGTTAAATATTAATTGTTGCTTATTCCGATTTCTTTGTGTTAAGTGTTTCTAAATTATAAACAACCCTGCAACTCTAATAATAATATATACTCTGTTCAGGAAAAGGTAAGTACAGAAATAAATTATTAAAGCAATCTATTTAAATATTACCACGCGATTTATCTGAGGATTTGGAGATCCAGGCAGACGCTGTCATATTTGAAGAGATATTGACAAGGAGTCTATGGACAAATCATGCATCTATGTTACATGAATGGACTGTGTATGCATATGTAGTTACAAAATTGTTACAACATGATTTTTACTCTAAGGCTTGATTTTTCTCCTTTTAAGGTCATTGGCAAACTCTTGACCTTAGTGAGAGTAAAATCGTATCCTAAGTACATACATCACTGCTCTGTTCTCCCCTTGATCTGAGCACCGAACTGTGATTAGCATTAAAGAGAGCAAGTTCAGCCGCAAGCATTTTTATGCCCTAAGAAAGCATCAAGTACCAGGCTCCTCCTTGTCATGTCTCTTCTTTTTTCTCTTTCATCTCTCTTTTTTTTTTTTTTAAACTTAATTTGCTTGCAAGAGAATCTTTTGTGCCTTAAGGAGGGATGTTTTTGTGATTAAGGCATTTGATGGAGAGCCAGGTTCAATTTCCAGGACTTCCACATAATAACTAGCCTCGGCAGGTCACTTAGTAAAGTGCCTTGCAGAACTGCAGTGCTAATAACTAAATGGACGACGGACCATGCTCTGCTGGTCATGCCAACCAGCATGAAATGGCTGAAAACACTGTGACCACATCAAAACTGGTTATTGGAAATGATCTTTGGTCTCTGCTTGTCCATGAACCATGCCAGGACTGTTTAGAAGAGCACTGGTTGACCTGAGTCAAAACCATCCCAGGGATGCACGTTAACAGTTAAATGGTATGACACGGACTTGATTGCTTTTCCATTACAGACACAGCCTTCAGTTCCCACCTGGTAGAACAGGGCTTCTCCTGTGTTTCGAACATTTGTCAGAGCCCAAAACCAGAGGTGAAACCCCGAGAGGTTTCTCCCATCCTCTCATTGCCTGCACCAGGTGAGCAGACTAGTAAAAGAAGGCAGGGCAGGTGGACTTCAGTGAGGGACTTTGCATCTGAAGGCCAAATGCTGAGTTCAGCAAAAATTAACAGCAAGGAAATAACACTGTGACAGTGCTACAGCTGAAGGAATAGTAAGTAGAGTGCAATCAACATAAAAAAGGAAAATCTATTAAGGGAAGGCTGGAAGCAGCTGGACACACAGTGAATGAGTATACATAAGACTCCAAGTCCAGAAGAGAGAGGATGGAATAAGAGAGGATTGTATGAGAAAAATGTCAGAAGTGGTCTCTGTCCTCGCAAAATGTAAAACATCGTTGGGCAGTGGTCAGCATTAGATATATCACCTCATATGTCTGTGTTCTGTGTGCATAGTTGTCATAGTAGATACTTAGCCTGTAATCAGTTATGAAACAAACGGAATAAGGTGCCCTATGAGAACACAAGACAAATGTATTTCTTAGTTTCTATACTACCCAACAATTCCTTAACAGTGCTCTTGGATGTTTTATTGATAAAAGTTTTGTAACAGCTCACATCTCCTTTTGTCTTTTCTAATTCCTTCCATCTCTTCTTTAGAGGTCCAGTGGAAAGACTTGTTGGCTTGTTCTTCACTGGCTTGCGGGACAGCGTTTCAAATTTGGCAATGGATCAGAAGGACTGAAGAGCACTTTTGCTCCCACCAATGTTTCTTAGAGCTGCTGAAACAGGACCAATGAAGATGTTCACCAGACTCCAAGTCCTTGCGTTAGCTTTATTTTCCAAAGGAGTTTTCCTTTCCCTTAGTGACCACAGCTTTGTAAGGAAGGAAATTAAGATAGAAGGAGACCTGGTCTTAGGTGGCTTATTCCCAGTCAATGAAAAAGGCACTGGGATAGAAGAATGTGGGAGAATCAATGAAGACCGAGGCATCCAGCGCTTGGAGGCCATGTTGTTTGCCATTGATGAAATCAACAGAGACAACTACTTGTTGCCAGGAATTAAGCTCGGAGTTCACATCTTGGACACATGTTCCAGGGATACGTATGCCTTAGAACAGTCTTTGGAATTTGTCAGGGCATCTTTGACTAAAGTGGATGAAACAGAGTATATGTGTCCAGATGGCTCATATGCCATTCAAGAGAATTTGCCATTACTCATTGCAGGAGTCATAGGCGGTTCCTATAGCAGCGTCTCCATACAGGTAAGTCACAGGAGCCCCACCAGGTGAGAATCATTCATCTGCAATTCCTGTGAGAGAACCAGTGCTTACATAAGTTTGTCAATAAAACAAGTCTTAGCTCAATCACTTTACCTTAGGGGTCAATCTAGCATATAATTTTTACTGATTTTATATTAGCTTGATTCACTCTTTAAAACACTTATTGTAGTTCAAACCTCTGGCAGCTGTCCACTTCCTCTAGTTATGGTGTATCCTGAGGGCATCTGAAGTTTCCAGAAGTCTTAGCATTTATTTTGAACTTTGGATTTCATGAGACTTTTGCATCTCTAAATTCAGATCTCTGCTTTCACATCAATAACAAATTATACCACCTATATTTCTGAATATATGTATGCCTGTCATGCTGCATGTACATAACATTGTTCATTTGTCATTTAAACACTTTTTATTTAAAACGAAAGAAACTCTTGTCCTAGTTTTGGGCTGAAATAAAGTAAAAATGGCATACTAGCCGGAAACTTAAATTACACCTGACCAAATGATTGCAAGTTTTTAGTGTCTGATTAAGCACACCGAAGCCAATGAAAATTATTCTGCTGATTTCAGTAAGCCAGGTCTCAAATATCCCATGCAGGCAGTACAATTTCTGAATGGATTCTGAATTTATTGTCTTTCCTTTTGTTTCCATATATAGTTCATATTAAGACAGTTTTTGCCAGGAAAGGTTGCCAGGCAGAGTGCAGTGCAAGCACTGTCAGAAGTCCAGCACAGAAGACAGATGCCCTCAGTATATTTTACTCCCTCCTTCTGCCACATCGTAAACTGCGGCTTTTGGTTTTACAATATTGATTCCAAACAAGGTCTTAGTAGGGTGTTGGAGAGCATTTAATGGCTTGAAAATGTGTAAAGTTGCAGGTGGGTTAAATTCTCCATATATACTTCCAACTATGGTTTTATTGCATGCTTTGTTTCAGGTCCAAGGGCTAAACACAATATTGATTCCTTTCTGTCTTAGCTTCCCATTTTTAATAAATTCATGATAAAACTTTAATTCCTTGGAATTTTTTTCCATTAAATGAACATGAAATACATATATGCCCTCTTTTTTAGCAGAACCTCTCCAGAGTAGGTATTCCTATGACAGTGCAGCCTCAGAAATTCTGAAGTTCTCCACCACTGCCAGTGCACACTACCCATGAGAAAAAATGTCTCCTAGCTTCACTGAAGCTACCAAATCTATATATATATCATTATTTTGGGTTAAATTAAATAAGCCAGTCCACATCACTCATAACCACAAGTGACTGGCGTCTTAAGCCCAGACTCAGGTACGCTAAGACCCTGCATCTAGTATTTCCTAATGGTCAGCTGCAGGTTTTCCAAAGCACCAAGCCTTGACAGTGCTGGATATGACTGAAACAGGCCACTGGACTACTAAGAACAATATGATTTTTCCAGACTGAGTACAGACCCTAATTACTGCATTAATGTCTAAGGAGAAAAATGTTGTTCTGCACTACAGACCATCCCAGCTGTGACAGAAAGCTCAGGGAGCTTCATTTACCTGTTTCATAAACAGGCCAAGAGTTCATCCTTTGTTTGTTTCAGTCACAATTACATTGGGGAACTGGCTCCTGCTCTTGTCAAGACATTAAATCCCATCAGCTTGGGAGCAAGTCCCGTTTTCATCAGACGTGCATGAGCACAGAAGAAGCATTTCAACAAATTACATTTTATTTCCTTTTGTGTTCCAGTGTGTGGCTTGTCTGTGTATTCGTAGTAGGGAATAGATGGGCAAATGGTTACCCATACCACAGGAGAATAGTTCCTGCAGAGCAGAACCTTGGTCATCCCTCATATTAGGAGTTGTTTTGTTCCACTGTGGACCAGCTAGCGTGGCAGGGATGTATTCTTCACCAGGAAGGGTCTGATCACTTGGAGCACAAAGAACAAGTAAGTTCCAGGGCTGGAAAAAAAGACATCTGAAGAGAAGAAATGATAGCTACAAAACCTTAGGCAACACAAACTGTTAAGAAAATCACTGTTCATTGTCTCTCGCAATCAGACAAAGGGTAGATCAAGTGAAACCAGCAAATGGCAGGTTATTGTGGATGCTAAAAACTGAATGAGTTCAAAAAGTGACAAGAAAAAATGGGGAAATTCTGTATAGGTACCACCTCTGTCTCAGCAATTCCCAGAGCTGCAAACTTTTCAAGGCTGGTAAAATATTTTGAAACGCCATATGCTTGCCCTATGCCACAGGTGGAGAGGTGGCAGTGGTTTTGCTGTACCTTTGCTCTAGTTGTTTGCTGTCAGTCTGTTTCTCAGTCCACCCTAAATTCAAGTCTGTCCAAAGGATATGAAGTAGCCTAAAAGGGACATCCATAAAAGTAGTTACAGCTGAGGAAATGGTACAGATATTTCCTTTCCTCCCAGTAACCCTGAGGCAGGCATGCCACACTCCTAAAATGGCCTGAGGCCTCTTGCACAACATCTTTCAATTTGTCCCTTTGAAGCCGGTCTCTGGTGCTCACCGATGTAAGACTAATCCGTATCTGAGGCAGCAGACTGGATGCAGTACACATTGGATATACGAAGTATATATGGACACTTCACATTCCAAAAGCTTGGGCTTGGAGCAGCTGTCAGACGGAAATTGGAAGTCTTGATAAGAGATTTTCTCATTCGGTACATGTGAAAAATGGCAATATAGCTGTATACATATCTGTATGTTGCCCAATTTTGAAAATTTATGAGGGCTGATGAAACAATAGTTATATCTAACATTGTTCTATACTCTATACACCTTCCCTGTATTTGCCAATAGTTTTTCAAACATAAGATCTATCTTACACAGTTCTCCAGAAAAATAAAGATAGAGGTTCACAAATCATTTTCCAGCTAGAAAAGAAGTATTCAGTTGGTTACTTTCCCTCGATGTACATTGGGTTGACCTTCCTTCAGTCTCTCTTTTCTAGCTTTCCTCTAGATTTCACACTATCTAGAATAGATGTAATTAAGCCATTCAGTCTTTCTGCTCAACTTTTTACGATAGTCAGTCATGACTTCTGTTTCAAAAGAGAATCCTTGCCAGGAATAAGAGACATTGCAGGCCCACGCCTGGAGATGTAAGGACTTCAAAGCATTAAAGCCACATATTTTGGTGCCATGCCAGAAGAAGAGACTACCAAATTTCAGAGACTGTCACCTGTACAGAGTAGCTCCAGTAGCAACTGGAATCATACCACTGCTGAACGTCAAATCACTTCAGCAGGCGCGTGGTCAAGGCTGAGCATCCCTGTTCCCCGTGCTTTCAAACAGCACTCAGGGTGCTGGGTGCTTCCAGGTGTAGCCCTGTCAGGCATTTCTCTTTTGCCTGAGAGCTGTAAGCATCATAAAGTCCACAGCGCAGTTTCTTAGCCTTAAAATAAAACACGCTGAGCTCTTCAGACAAGAAATTATTTCTGCCTTTTTTTTTTTTTTTTTTCCTCCTGTGAATTCCCTGTTGTATTTCAATACTTTTTCTTCCCCTCCTTTCACCCTCCCTCTCCAGATTTCTGTCTGGACAGCTGTCTGCCAAATCATTTCATGATGCTCCTGCTGTCAGATTTCTGCTTCTTTCATTATCCTTCCACCAAGGAAAAAGAATTTGCTGGTAAATCAGCAACGAGCACCTTCCCCACTGAGTCAGTATGCGCAATAGGCACTTTTTGCAGAGACTAAAACAACAAGGGAATGCAGAATGCTTAATTATTTTCTGGTCAGGCTAGGCTATTATCGTTAATGATGATCTGGATAATTAGTTTTTGGATGTTGTGTTTAAATTAGCAGTGAGCCCAATCTGCACAGCATTTGATCCCTCAAAACCCAAGCCAGGATTCTCAGTCAATGGAAGGGCTCATGTAAAAAAAGCTGTTTTCATGAAATAAAATTCTGACCTGAGCTGAATCTAGGATCAGAAGGTGAATTCTCCAAAGTTTGGAGGACTTTATTTTGGGTTCATGGCTTTTCACTTGAGCCAGATTATCCACTCTCTCCTAGTTTACAACAAAAGTTTAAAATGTATTTTCCTTGGAGGTGTTCAATGACATTGTAAAAAGGATAAGAAAAAAGTACTGTTCACTTGCACAGAGGAGCACCTGCATAGCTAATCCAAATGCCATGTTTAAAATACTTAGGTCAGCTCTGTCAGGAATATGCATGTGTAAGCAGTAATATGACTATTCAAGTGTTGGATTTGTTCTTCTCTGTTTCTGAAAACTGGACCCATCTTCTGAAAATGAAGATTAGAGTCCATTCCCTGCAGTCAGCCCTTAGAAACACAGAGACATTTCCTTAGGTGGGCTGAGCTTTGCATTTCCATATCCACTATATTCATGTTGACGTAGGGCTTTAGCCTTGTCTAAAGTTTGCTTTATGCTACCAACCACAAGACCTCCAGATCACGGTCATGAAAGTTATTCCCAAGTTAGAGCCCCATCCCGAAGAAATGGCAGAACAGAAACCAGTACCCAGCTGACTTCTCTTGAGTTCCTCGCTGTGTCTCAAGTAAACTGTAGCAAAATCACTAGAGAAGGTTTAAAGGTACATTACTGCTATCACAAAAGCTAAAGCCTCTCTCCGAAGCGAGTGACCATCTGGCATGAAATTCAGAATATGTACTCATCTTTTCCTGGCCGTCATTTCTCCTCAGCCACACAAGTCTGCCAAGGGCTCACGGAGCCTGAAAGCTAATCACCTCCATTTCCTTCCTCCTAGGATAGACCATCTTTCAACCAGAGTCTTAACAATAGCTTGTGACTTCCATAACCACTGAAAATAGTGCAAAATCCTTAGAAGAACTACATGCAAGAAAATCCCCCATAGCATATGGGGCTTTGTCCCCCTGTGCATGGACCCAATGGTGATATGGAGAGGAGACATGTGCAGGGGGCTGCAGGGGTTCACCAGGGACCGCAGACGGCATTTGAGCCGTGCTTATGGAGGAGCTTTGCAATCAGCTGTGCAGCAACAGCCTCTGGTGATATTGCGCTTGTAAAACTAAACCCGATCGTTATTAAAAGATCTGTTCTGTGAGACGGACCACCTACCACTAGCATTTAAGCTACACACGCACTTGCTGGCTTCCTGGTGCCTCCTTTAAACTCTTTCCCTCTTTTATCTCTGTTCTTCCTCTCCCTCCGCTACCTCTCAGCCAGATCCTTGCTGGTCGTTCCTCTCTGTTTCTATTCCACATTCAGAAACTGAACAGCTACTAGGTTGAGATTTTCAAAGTGCCCACACAGCACTGGACATGTCTTTCCTAGAGATTTCAAAGAAACGTGAGTACCTCCCTCTGGCTGGCTTCTTTGAAAATCCCCAGGTAACTCATACTTTTGCAGTCTTTTTGATTTGGGTTTGGGATTTTTTTTTTTTTCAGTGTGAGAATTTTCTCCTTTTGCCAAGAGGAAATTATATGATTTTACAGGGATGGGTAAATAACCCATGAGATCACAGGTAAGAAGGAAGGAGCCCTACCATGTTACAAGTGGGAAAGGATGGAATTATAAGAGAAAGTGACGAAAAATAGGAACTAATTAGGGATATCTTGACATCACCCACACTCATTCTGTCCCTCTAACTAGGCCTTATGTAGTTAATGAGTTTCAATTAGCCATATTTATCAATGATAGCTCTTTTAACTCCAGAAGCCATTTCGTGCTTTTAGAACCATCAACCCCAGATTTAGTCCCTTTTCTCGTCCTGTGTAAATGTGCCATGAGTGACTCACAGTCAGGTTTACCAAGTCTCAGAGAAGAGTCACACTCCTCATGCAAAGCAAGGTCTTCTGCACAGATCTCTTCTTAGTGTGCCGATTTAGCGCTTAGCTTCCTTCACTTCAACAGGTAATGCTGTACGGAGGCAGAGTGCATGTGCCGCAGCTCACTGTGCTATCCCCTGCAGGAAAAAAGAAGCAAAGATTTCCAAACAATTCTTCTCTCTGAGTACAATATTTCCCTTCATGTCCTTCTTGGTTTATTTTTTATTACACAGGACACGCATGCAAAATGAAATTCCTGGGTCGTCTGCAGAAATCCTAGATCTTATTCTGACAGTATTCCCTATTTCTGATGTTCATTTCGCAGATGCAATTATTTCACCCTTCAAACACTGCTTCTCTGGATGTGACAGCTATTGAGTCCGCTGCAAATATTTAGCTGTATTTTTCCTGGCTTCATTGCCAAAATTTCCAGGAGAAGAGCAAGGCTAGAAACAACATTGTGTTCTCCCCTCCTCCTGCTAACAAAAAAATGCCAGACGTTTTTATTTGTTTGGTAATGAATTGTTTTTTCCTGAGTTACCTCTTGGAAGAAAATTTGTTAAGGAACAATACTCACTAACTAGTAAACAGCCCTCTTAATACCAAAAAGAGAGAAAGCTGATGGAAACCTCTGCTTCGGTCCTGCAATGTGCCGGATTACATGGGAGTACAAGCCAGGCTGGGACTCCTAAATAACTTCACTGCTTCTGGCTTAGTTCCTTGCAACTGACCTTTAACAATTAGAAGGACTGGGATGTCGGCATTGCCGATGCATTCCTGGGGTCAGAGCTTGAAGTCCAGCTGAAGCCAAACGAGCATTTTCTGTTGCAGGTGGTCACATAGCCCCTGTGTAGAGACTGTCTTCCATAGCGTTTATGATGGTAGCGCAGACATGACACCCACAGTTTCAAAATGGGCTATGAAGAGAGGATGTTCCAGACTGATAAAGGTATTCCAATTCTGGAACCAGTAAGGAACTTAAGCTCTTAATTTCCCCTTGAAAACAAATCGGAGTTTGGAGTTTTTTTTCTTGGGTTGGAGCTGAGCAGCTGCCTTTGCACCACTGAGATCTCCCCCTCCCAAATACTCCCAAACTATGTGAGTATGTCAGCAGTGCCCAAGCTGAGTCACACTGGCTCACACTGTCCCCAAGGTTAGAGCCATGCCTGTGAGCCTACTGAATCCCAAGAGGACAGGGAAAGTTATGGTGGAGCCCATCTCTTCGGCGTTGTTCATATCTATTGCCAATGATGCAGTCTGGCAGCACTGTAGGCTCACAGGGCTGTATCTACAGAAACATAGCCAGAAGATAAATGGAAATTATTATTGCTATTTATTCTATTTATTTCTATTTATTCTGTTCTCATTGGACCACATCTGGAATACTATGTCCAGCTTTGGGTCCCCCAATAAAAGGAAGGTTTAACAGATACAGAGATGATTGTGGTGAGGAGAGTCTGGAGCACATACCTCACAAGACAAGACTGAGGGAACTTGGTGTGTTTAGCCTGGAGAAGAGAAGGTTTGGTGGGAACCTGATATCAGCTTTTCAGTATGTACAGGTCTGTTCTCAAGAACACAAAAGAAGTGTCTTTACCAAGATGCATGACAAGAGGATAGAAGAAAACAGCTATAAATTGAAAGAAGGAAGGTTTTAACTTGACATAAAGTGTACAAGCCGGGAGCTGGGAGCATGAGGAGGGTGTACAGGCCAGTGCAGGCAGTTGACTAGAGAGGTACCTCATTTATTATTTACTTTAGGCTTATGCCCACCACTTATCACACACCCACACTCCAGCCTATTCAGAACCAATGTTTCTTTCCTGCATTTCTAAAATGACACTTTCTGCCAAAATTTTGTTAAAATATTTTGGGATTTAATAAAAAAAGAAAAATTCAAATAAGCAAAAAATAAAAATTATTTATTGGAACAAATGCTTTAGCTGTAGTTTGACCTGCAACTGCCCAAATAATAACAAAAAGCCCACACTGTAGATTACCATCATTTAGGAACTAGATACAACATACGCTGGCAGCAGCGCATAATTCTTCGAAGCAAGAGCTCAGCCCCTGTGCTATAGCAATGATCTAGACAGTAGGAAATCCTTGGGAGGCGGTTTTGCCATGGTCTTGCTGTGGGAATCTGGACAAGCAACTTGTCCTCAGGAACAGAAACACTTTCTCAGGAGACCAAAGGCAGCAACTGAATATCCATTGGGACAGATTGCAGTTCAGAGAGACAGGGATTTCTCTCGTTTCTCAATAGAGACAAACCTCCTTTCCCTCAATCCCGTTCTGCTCAGCAGCCTCATTTACTGTCTGTTCAAAACAGCCACAGGAGCTCCTGCCTGTCTCAAAGGAGCTCTGTGAAATTAGATTCATTAAAACCGTGTTAAGTGCCGTGAGATTCTCACATGGTAAAATTTTAGAAGTGCAGAGAGCACTGTCATCTAACAAGATACCTCCTCTGTCCAACAAATGTACGATATACGCTTGTGTATTGTGTTGAAGAAACTCTATCTGTTATAACACTTTTGAGTTTCTTTTTTTTTTTTTCCCCAAAATGTTTCCTGTGCTCCCCATCCCTGTACACATTCAAACAACCTATGTAACAGCCTCTGGGCAGTTAAGGGGGGAAATTTTAACCAAAACCATCAGAATAAATCTTACTACCAGCAAAGAAAGTCCTACAGAGGGTAGGCAAAATGCTTGATGGGATTCAATAAATCCATATATGAGTTTCTGAGACATATAGGTGTTACCTACCTGACCCCATCGATCATCAGGAGTCTTGAATGGCCAGAAATATACTCAGAAACCAGAATCACATGTTTGATAGCTGTACCTAATTCACTGCTCCTTGCAGAAAGGTGTTAGGAAGCCATTTGCAGTGTTATAAACTAGATACGCAATTTCCCACAAGTATTTGTACTGTCCCTGATGCACAGAGGAGTGGAAGTGACAGATGCGGCTCCACTGCCATGAGAGGGACATCCGTCTCCTCTGGCACTGCCCTGGCCACTCCGTTTGCAGGATTTGCCGGTGCGGTCTGTCCCTACGGAGGGACATGGCTCACGCTGGCCTTTCTGCCGTGCGGCTGGGTGAGGGCCAGGTTCTCTTGGGAAGTGGACACTTCAGCGGAGGACAGTGGCTACACTAATAAACCCAGCAGCGTGAGGGCAAATAAAGGTTTCCTGTCATGCTGGAAGCTGACTGTATTGACAAACTTTGTTCACAGCAAGCTGTGCAAAACGTGGTTGGTTTAGGGTTGCAGCAACGGAACATCCAGTCCTATTTTCAAAGGTGCTAAGCATCTGCAAAGCCCACAGGTTTTGACAGAAAAAAAAAAAAAAAAAAAAAAAAAGACAAACACCGCTCNAAAAAAAAACAGGCTACTACTGCTACTTAAGTGCCAACATATGGATTTCAGGCTCTAATTGCATGCACCATGGCTTGATTAAATTGCTGCCTGGAGCTTTGCCAGAATAGATTATTTCACTTAGCAAAAGCTGGATCTACACTGCAATTTTGAAGCTGTAGCGCACATCCCAAGGCAGCACGGAGCTACGGTGTAGGTGTGCCTCAAGCGGTTCGATCTCAGCGCACATAACGCTGGTTCACGTTGCACTGTCCTCTGCTACACCGAGACACTGCAGAATAGACATAGCCTTAGGTACCAGCTCCTCTCCAGAACCTGTTAACTCTGCCCTTCTCTTGTTGCTCATTTAATCAGGATTTGATTTTCAGAACCAGATGTTCAGATCAGCATGGAAATGGCTGGAAAAGGGGACCATTCTGAAACCGGCTGCATCAGCTAAGTGCCTGAGACCTGAGCTCTTTTGAAAAATGAGTCCTTAAGATCAAGATGTTACAATACTCCAGAAAATCCCCAACTTCACCATTTCCAGAAGAGTGTCCTGATCTGAATTAATAACAGCTACAACTTCACTGAGCTCCATGATCGGTCACAGTTCTCAGGGATGATTGGGTCACTATCCTCTATGATTAATCAGACTTTTTTATATTTTTTAATTTTTGGTCTATGAAAAAACTGCCATCTGGACAGCTTTGCAGTGAAGAGCGTTAACAGCAAACAACGTTGCCACTGGAAAGCGTTCTTCTGCCCATAGCAGAGGAAGCAGAATTGCAGGTAGTTTGCAGGGACACTAGACGTATAGTGACCTCCAAGGCTCAGGGCCCCCTTGTAAAATGGGGGTGTAGTTCTGTTGCCCTGCATATGGACACTTTTGCTGTTCAGACTAAAAAAAAACAAAAAAAAAACACAAAAAAAAACAAATAAAAACAATAGAAAAGCTGTTATATTTGTTAGGAGTATCTCTGTGAGCTGAAGGTTTGACTGCACACTGAATAGCACTGTTTTAGCTGGAAAATTGAGTTCTTTTTTAGCCAATTCGGAGGGGGGAGCAAAGAATGATATATGTGCATATCCTTATTATGGTTTAGCTCAAATAAAATAATTCCTGCTAGAATAAACTGAGACAAGAATAGCAGTTCCAGCCCACACGGTTCTGCGAGAAATGTTCTGGAATAGCTGCACGGAGGACATTTATTACCAAATCAAAGCGCTCTTTTTGTGTGAGGACATGTGAACCAAACTGTGTGGATATGTGGGCATGTAATCAAAAGTTACAAAGCCACAATGCTCAAAGCATCCGTTGCACCTTGGTAGCAAAACAAGCCTCTCAGCCCACCTCATTGCTTTAAAGCTGTTTGTTTAAATCACCACAATGGAAATTAAATCCCACATTTCCATTATAAGGCAGTTTAATGCGTGTTACTGCCTAGCAGGGTGGTTAAGGATGCATCAGCTCTTTCCTGAGGGACGGTAACTTGTTCAGCCACAGCACTTCCCAGCCATGGGCCTACACCCATGGGCAAAACCTCAAAGCTCCCTGCCAGGATACTCCTTCCAAGCAGTGTAGAAGAGGCTTTATTTTGGTTTAAACTAAAATAAACTACTGCAAGTGTTTATTTTATGAAGACATGCTTGAGCTCCCCAGACACAGCTGAGATGTCAGGGCATTCCACCTGCTCTTCCCTGGTGCCCCAGAAGGACAGTAGGACATGGGTCTCCTCAAGTCCCCGGTTTCAGTGGCCCAGGTGGTTGTGAAAGGCTCTGCGCACGTATGGTTGGGCAGCAGCCTGGCCCAGACAACGGATTACACCAGTTTACAGTGGGAGACAAGCCACAGAGAGACACTGGTCCAGTGTCTACATTAAAGAAAAGACAGAATCTAAATCTATAAAATCCCCAGAGATAAGAGTTGCCGAAAAACAATAAAATTCTTTTGGCTATTTTTATCAGACTGACTATTTTGCTTTTGACATCTGAGCCTTTAAAATTTGCCTTGCCCCACAACATTTATTTCAAAACAGTCCTTTGCCTTTGAATTCTCACAGACATAGTCTGTGGTCAGAGAAACATTTGGGGAAAATGTGAAAAATTAATTGATTAGGCAATTTTTAATAACTTTCCCTTAGGAATCTCAAGTGCACTGTTGCTTTTCAGATGGTTTTGTGAGGCTGTGCTCCAAGAGCACCTTTAAATTTAATTTACTGGACACAACTACCACTCACCAAGAGCAGAATGCCAGTCTTCCCTTTGTCATTCAAGAAGCAATCACAAGAAAAAAAAATGTCATAACCTTTCTTAATTTCTTTCCAGATATTATCAGGAACTACACTTCTATGAGAGTAACAGAGTCGATTTGGGAATATTTAAGCAAGGGACATAGCAACATACGAAAAAAAAAAAAAACAACACACAAAAAAGAGGACTTTAAACTATAAAAATCACCCAAGAAGGGCAATTAGAGATTATTAAAAGCTTTTATTAGTTATGAAAAGCTGTAGGTCAGCAAGACATTGTGCAGCACTTGAGGAGTACTAACATGCAACAAATATGCCATCTCAGGAGACTGCAGTCAGAAGAGTTCAGAAAAAAAAGTTTGAAAGTAAAAAGCAGGAGAGGTGGGGACTCAGCTGGAGTAAGTGGGGCCAGAAAGTTCTATGAAAGGCCTGTATATGTATATCTGTGATATTTGCATAAAAGAGAAATTTATGTCTTATTAGTACATTTGGTTATCAAATACAATCACTCTTGGAGAAGATGAATCACACTATGAACAGGAAAGGCATGCAAATCCCCAGACCATAGTAAGCAGTGCGGGCTGAGACTGAAGTGTACTGTCCATTCGTGCCAAATTCTCTGTTGGTTTAAACAGACCCAGTTTGACAGAAATCAAAGGTCCATTACAATCCCAGTAGGACCCTGGGAATTAACCGGGCAGCAGAACAGCTATTCTGCATATGCACAGTGCACTGTTCTCACTGGAGTATGTTATCAACACCCTCCATCACCACCCTTAATCTGTGACTGTCAGAAACCTCTTATGAAAAAACACTGTTTATGCCTTTCCCTAGATTTTTCTGTTCAGTTTTATAAATACCACCCTTTAAAAATCTGTGTTCTCCCCCTTCTCTCTAGGTGGCAAATTTGCTCAGACTCTTCCAGATCCCCCAGATAAGCTACGCCTCCACCAGCGCCAAGCTGAGCGACAAATCCCGCTATGACTATTTTGCGCGGACAGTGCCCCCTGACTTCTACCAAGCCAAAGCCATGGCTGAAATCTTACGGTTCTTCAACTGGACTTATGTGTCAACAGTTGCTTCAGAAGGAGACTATGGGGAGACAGGGATCGAAGCCTTTGAGCAGGAAGCTCGCCTCCGCAACATCTGCATCGCCACCTCCGAGAAAGTGGGTCGGTCCAACATCAGGAAGTCCTATGACGGCGTGATCAGAGAGCTGCTCCAGAAACCCAACGCCAGAGTGGTGGTGCTCTTCATGCGAGGCGATGACTCTCGGGAGCTCATTGCAGCTGCCAACCGCTTCAACGTTTCCTTTACCTGGATTGCCAGCGATGGATGGGGAGCACAAGAGAGTATTGTCAAGGGCAACGAGCACATAGCTTCTGGGGCAATAACCTTGGAACTTGCTTCCCATCCCGTTAAAGAGTTTGACAAGTATTTCCAAAGCCTCAGCCCTTACAATAATAGACGCAACCCCTGGTTCAAGGACTTCTGGGAGCAAAAATTCCAGTGTAATCTCCAGAACCGAAAACCGCATAAAAAGGTTTGTGACAAGCACTTCACCATCAACAGTTCCAACTACGAGCAAGAATCCAAGATCATGTTTGTTGTGAATGCTGTTTATGCAATGGCCCATGCCTTGCATAAAATGCAGCGGACTCTGTGTCCAAACACCACCAAACTCTGTGATGCCATGAAGCATCTGGATGGCAGGAAGCTGTACAAAGATTATCTCCTGAAAGTAAACTTTACAGGTAATAACTTCTTTTTTTGGTACGTACAGAATGTCACTGTAATTAATGAAATATTCATCAGTCACAATAAGAGCCAGCTGAATTCCCAGAAACAGCTATTATCAAAGTTCAGACCAGGGTGGTACCCAGGCAAGGCCACTGTTTTCACAGGAGGGGAGAAAGAAGAAGAGGGACAGGGAGTGTGGTGAGAACCCTAAAAAAACCCCAAGCTTGATGCTTTTCCTGTTTCCAGCAGAAGGAAGAGGAGGAGCTGGCAACAGCTGGTCTTTGAAATGCTACCTACTTCCACACACCAACTTGCATTTCGTTCGCAGCCAGTTTGGCTTCAGCTGGGCATGTCTGGAGGCCAATGGTCATTTCACCACCTGCTACACTAGGCAACCGCCTGCAACGCCTATGCCAAGACTTGTCTTTCTCTTCCTCATTTTTTTATGAATTTACATAATAGCTGGACCCTGGTCAACAGCCAATGTCCTTGCATTAGTAAAGCAATAATTCCTGCCATAGGACCAGATAAGTATAAAATATTTCAATATGCAGGATAGTGCCATTACCTATGTTACAGATCTTTAGGCTTGATGACAAAGTATAAAAAGCTGGATTAAACATGTGCAGGAGGTTTGTGGAGAGAGAGTGGATGATCTGGCAATGATATACGCAAACTTCATGGGGACTGGCTGCGCAGCACATGAGATCACTTTGGTTTTGCCATCACATATGGCTAAGCTTAGGTTTGTTATTAATATTACAGCATAGCAAGGCTAAATAGATCTACAGGGGAAACAAGTAAAGTGTAGAGCATCATGTCTTTTTGTTGTTACGTCTAAATTTCTTCTGAAGCATTGAGGTTGAGCTTGCATTTCTATGTATTATTAAACTGATGTTCTCAGTTGACTGAGTTGATAGTAAGGAAACATCATGCTGTGCTTTGTATGGGAAGTAGCTCCAAGAGGAATTGAAGGATAAATATGTGTGTGATACAACATACTCAGTCCCAGGAGACCCTCAATAATGGTACAACATTAATAACACTGGAAACTATGTGAAACTGTCAGATTGGAACTTGAACTTTTCCCTCCTTCAGAGGTCTTCTCAGCATTTGATTCAGACCATCTCTAGATACTACTGACTACATCCCTAGAGTTTCTCTCACTCTCAGTGTGGTATGGCTGGTGTAGCCAAGTACTCCACTTTCTTGGGTACATGTAGACAAACCTCCCAGCACATGATGCAGAGCTCCTTAGGACCCCTGGTTTCCCAGCATCCTGCTAGCTGACTTGTGTAGAGCACATCAGGATTTCTTGCAGCCCACATGCCTGGATTTCCTTATCATGAAAATCAAGGAGGGGCAGATGGGACTGGTCATGTCCTATATCTTAACTCATCCCCCAGAAGGTGATTCAGGAGGACCCAGGAGCTTGGGCATGCTCTGGTAATATTAGTTCAGCCATAAAGGAAAAATAATGGTCTCGACGAGAGCAGCTGGAAGTTGAGATGTTTCAAAACCTTCCTCTGAGTGTTGCATGCAATGCAGCTGAAGCAACATGCCTGGCCTGAGCAGCACGATGCTTGTGCGTGTCGTGCTGTTTGGTCTCCTCTTAAAGACTGCTGCATCAGTAAGGATAGTCACATATCATGACATATCCAATGTATATGTATCATATGTCATGCTGTAATTGCATTTGATTTATTTATTAATTTCATGTGTTACAGACAATAGCACAAGACAAAATCAGTCAAGCTTTTAGGCTTTAAACCTATGGAAAATAAGAACCATCATTTCTCCTCCCCCTCCACACAGTGCTTCATACACAGAAACTATTTCCTCATTCGCCTACATTTATCCTTAGAGATATCTGAATGTCTTGAAGTTGTTGAAATCAAAAGGTTTTAGGAGCAGAGTACTTCCCAGAAGCTGAGTCCTGGCAGACTGACCACAAGGGATGGCAGTGGTCTGCAATGTACTTCTGTCCCCGACAGGGAGACACTTCAGGACAGTAACAGCCTACCCAAACGAGTAGGCAGTTCGGTAATTTAAACTTCAATTATTTTGAAACTTTTTCTGACATTCCAGGTATTTTTATAGGCTTAAGTGTATACACTCTTAATAGAGTCCAGCTTTAGTTTGTCACTAAACAATCTTGATTCCTAATCATTTTTCTATAGTGCAAAGATTTTTTAAGCACCCAAGCATTTTTCCACTTAGCATTTAGACATCAAGTCAAAATAACCACGATCTTCTTTGACCAAAACTCCAGGAAAATTTTCATTTACATATGAGCCAGAAAAATCCATTTGCAGTTTGATTGAAATATCTTTTATACTTTTTATGAATTGGAAGTTGAAGCTGTTCAAGTTGAAAAAAAGAAAACAATTCAAAGCCTGCCATTTTGCAATTTTGAAAACAGCTCTTTTTTGAACCAAATTTATTGGGTTTAAAATCAACATGAAAATCTTTGAAACTCTGAAGAGCTTTATTTTCAGTTAATTTTCATTTCCAATTCAAAACATTAAAAAACCTATCGGGTTCTTTTCCAATGGCTTTGTTCCCTATATATTGTTACTAGCTTACAGTATGATTTGCTCATCTCCTGCTTCTTTGTTATCAGTTCTTCCATTATAATGTGAATCTGTTTTAATGTCAGTGATTTCTTAAGCGGATGAGTGATTTTTGTGTAGTGAGAGAATCAGCAAATCTCCCATGCCTTCTTCCTTTCAGAAAGGTGTGAAATTTTAATACATACAAGTCTTGTCACTGATTTCCATGGGACCAAGAATTCACCTTTGCTCTTTTGTGGTTGAAGAACGTGTTGTTGTGAATACAATGTCAGGACACCGCTGCATGGTAGATTTGATCAGTGATGCTCTCATATTTCCAGCCCCAAATCTAAGAATGTATCCCCAGGATGGGGAGACAGGAAGGCATGGAAGCCACCAGCCCATCAGGTACACTGCAACCAAGTCAGGTTGTGAATTTTCTCTCTTCCTTAGCCTAGGTAGGGATCCACACCCACCAAAAGGAAGCAGGCAAGGAAGAGGACAACATCGATAACCGTATTCACACACACACACGAACGGCTATCTAAGCAACGCCTCCTCTGCTGAGAGGCAGAGGTACAAATGGATGAGCCCTGCATGCATCAACCTGCAGCTTGCCGGGGAAGAAATCTGACAAATGGCCCTGAATGTATTCTCCGAGTTTCCAGGAACAGGTGACGGTGCATTTCAAACGCACCAGTCAGTCTGAGTAAATGATAGGGTGCGTTTATATGACTGGTGCGGGACTGTGCAATTTTAGACGTTTACCCTACGCACTTGAATTAGTTTTGGTGAGTCTCTGATTACAGTTAATGGAGGGGATCAGCACGTACAGAGCGTGGTTCAGCCCACGTGAGGTAGCCCGTGTCAGGTATGATTTGCCCCTACATCTCTTGCTATTGATTACAGATAGAGCACAGAACAACTAAGATTCTCACTTGCCGTTTAGCTGAAAGCCTGAAGCGAGACTCTGAGGCACAGCAATAATGGGCTCTGTAGGGAAATACTCAGGGACCAGCTGACAGCAGGCTTGGAGTAGAGGACTGGCCAGGATTTGTGCACTCTCATGCTGTCACTGCTGCTGACATGCTGTGTGACAGGTATTTCATTAGTATCTCTGGGGTTCTACTTATTTCTCCTTTCTCATTAAATTGAAATAACTCCATAGAACTGCAGTGTGGCACGAAGGCAGGGTAAGATTCCATTCCTTATTGTCCGTGAGGCACACCAAGCACGCAATTTTCTTGCATGTCAGTAAGACGTATATGACAAATGTCGTGATATCTTGAATCTTTTCAGTAAGGGAGAAAAGAGACACCTATGCCTGATTCCCACTTCCAGCAGCAGGATCTGAGAATGCAAAGCCCAGCCCCTAGATAAACACACTCACTCCATCTCAGTGCTCGTTTGGCCTTTCAAAGAGATATAGGCTGGTTTATCTTCTTGATCTTCCTATCCTCTGCGTTTCTTCCTGAGGGCACAAGTGCAACACTTGATGTTCTGAATCATGATGCTCTTCTGCTGATAAAGATGCTAGTTCAAGAGGCTGTTAGCTTGTATTACCAGAACAATAAAGAAGTGCTGAACAAAAGTAAAGGACTCCATGGGAGAGAGCAGAGAGTAAACTGAACTTCTCGCCAGCACCCAGCTATTGCTTGGTGGAGGGCAGCGTGTGGACAGGACTTTCAGGAGGGCTATGAGTCCAGGGATGAAGCCCAACACAATGCAGAGCTCCACACATCCAGAAGCATCCCTCCCTCAGAGGGATGGAGGGGCCGGTGCAGCAACCAGCTCTGCTGTTTTAGCTCCTTTAAACCACCAGGAAGACATAGAAAAACAGAGTTATCATTGCCCACAGTGCTATTGCAAACCCCACAACATTTGACATGTGCCAGGACAGTGAACGTTAGCATGGGCAGAGTGAAAGGCGTGTCCGTCATTTGGGAGGAAGTGGCGAGGTCCTGCACAGCTGTGCTCCACATGTTGCTACCTGGCGTAGTTGCTCCTCTGGGGTGTTGGGCTCCAGATTGGCCAGAGGTGAGAAAGGGCAGCAATAACATTCAAGGACCAGCATTAGCTCCATCTGGCCCAGGGCTGCTGAGCTGGCTGTGCAGCACCTTGTCACCCAAGGGCGTGGGACCGGGCTCCAGCTTTTCACACTGGACAGGTAGCAGGGCTGATGGTATTGCCGGACTAACTGCCGTGAGTCTGGTGTGGGAACGTATGGGTAGAGGGAGGTTGGATTTAGTGGTGTATGCATGTCCACCGGTCTTCTGCAGCTTCCTGAATCTCCACAGTAAATGGCAGGAGGAATTGGGCTAAAGTAGTAACCCTGGAAAACAGACCATTAAAAATTTTAGACAACACATGTTTATAGTACTCAGTGTTTTTTCCTACCTCTTTCTTCCTCCTCAGCTACAAGAGTCACTGTCATGTCCCTCCCTGTACATATATGTTCAGAAATCCAGCTCTTCTGCAGCAAAGCCTATAGCATCAAACCTAGCTTATACTGGGCAAAATCCTCTCCTGTGGCTAACCAGAATGACTACTCAAAATGAGAAAAAGGTTGTAAGTCAGGTCTGATTTGTCCCCTTTCATCCACTGGACTTTATAACAAAACTTTTGTTCCCGCCTGGTCCTAAGATTCTGTGTGATTTATTTTCTTTCTTTTCTTCCTCCCCACTCTGCCCCAGTCAACACTGAAATAATACGAAGTGGAAACACAAACTCGTCTTCTCATTTACTCTTGAACACTGGTGGCTTCCATGGTGGGAACGTACTTTCATGGACCATTTCCATCGTAACTGTTCCACCCAAGTAGGAAAGAGCTTAAAAGTCATGGCCTACAACAGGCAGACCCCACCTCACTTCTGAGCACAGCAGCATTGCATGGTCCCTGCGCTGTGATTTAGCCATAAATATTTCCTGTCAAAAGCCCACTACAAAGCTCAGTGTCCTGCCAGGCATGCATGGAGTACAGACCAACAAATGATGCATCTGCTAGCACAGGCAGATTAGGGATACAGAAGCTTCAAAGGCCAGGGAGTACCTGTCAGTAGATGTGCAGGCTAAAGCTAGAGCTCATACCCCGGGCTGTGCAGTGGATGGCCCTTCTACTCTGTCATCTCACTCAATGGGCTCCAGCTCATTAGATCCCCTTCGCTTCCAGCACTCAAAGAGTCAGCCGTAAGATCCTGCTGGTCTTCCTTGTGATGCTGTCGCAGGATGGAAGTATCAGACTCAGTTATGATTTAGCAGCAGTTCAGTTTGATTTGTGATTTGAGGCAGATCAAGAGATTGAGTTTTAGCAGCGCTTAATCAGTAACTGATTTAAAGATTCGCAAAGTGATTTAACTAAATAAATGAACAGCGACTTGATTACAGATTGGAAGATGACAAGATTCACACTAACTTACTATAAGGTATCCCAAACCAATAAGTATACATATGAGAGCAAAGCACAGATTTCAGATTAATGTATGTACAGATAAACAAAGCGTATGAGCGCGCACACACACACACACACACACACAAACATTCACACACCGCAGTTTGTAACTGCTGAGATCGAAGATCTCTTAATATCGCACAACTTTTTGAGTCGGCGGGTACCCCTTTTAACTCCTACACGTGCACGGAAAATGGAAGAACATCCACATCCATAAAGCTAATGCATACAAACATATAAATGGAGAAGTGGATGAAAGAGAGGCTAGCCTATAGTTAAAATTTCCCTTCCGAGCTAGAGTAAATACTCACAATGCATCGGCATTCCTCAACGGGCGATAATTCAGGCTCGAGAAGGATTGTCTCGCCCTGGTCCTTAGTCTTCACGAAGTTTGCCTGAGACAGTGTCCCGACTCAGGGGAGGTANGTAAAATAAACCAGAACACCGCTTTCAGCTGCAGGTAAAACTTTCATGGGCAGGAGGCATCTAATACCTTGTTATTCATAAAAGTTTCAAAAGTGTAATTCATGATGGATTTGTAGCCAATAAAACCAAGAAAATACAGAGTGAATTCCCCAAGATATTCATTAAAAATATACATGAAAAAGATGTCTAGGATTTATAGGAAAAATTACTGCCTTTTTCCTGGGACCACAAATGTGTCACAGCATTTAAAACCTTGAAAGCAGCTAAGGGACAGTCTCTGAAAATACACTTGAGACTTGCTATTTCAGAGCAGACCAACAGTTGAATCTGCACAGTATTTTTGCCAATTTCTCTATATATTAGAGTTACATTGGTATACACACACAGAGCTGTAGTAGGATTTTGACAGCCTGGTTTTCCTGGTGATTCCCATTTACTTTCTCCTTCCTCCAGCCTCTTTGCAGACCTAATTGCTGATGTGGATCTGCAGCTCTTTTCCTTGGGCAAATTTAGCCCTCCAAGAGGTTCCTGGGCAGAAATCTCTGCTTAGCCCTTCCTGAAGCTTTTAATATGTATATTAATATGTGTGTATTCATATATTTATGTACTTTATATACATGCATATTTTCATATATATATTTAAGCATGTACAATATAGATTCATAATATATAGAATCGTATAGTTAAAGAATAAATCTGGTTGGAAGGACTCTCAGGAGGTCTCTAGTCCAACCTCCTGCTGAAAGCAGGGTCAGCTGCGAGATCAGACCAAGTTGGTCAGATGTAAATGGCTGAAATCAAAATTTTATGGAACTTTTCCATACTCCAGTTTAGGTTTGAGGTATCATGATGGCAAACAATCTGATCTGCACCCTGGGTGGATTGTATGTCACACAGTGCACCATGTAAGCTGGATACCTGGGCTGGCAACAGGACACAGACACTGTCATCTCTAAGGCACAACTTCCAAATAAAATTTTCATTAATACTTCTCTTGCCATGATGGCAGGTCAGTGACCTACCTGTTAATGGTGTCTGTTGTCTAGCCAGAGACGATCATAAAATGCTTCTTTTTCATGCTTTCTTTTGGTACTAATTAACAGTAATTGGCCTGAGTGAAAAGGAGCGGAGGTTGAATTGTGTTACCTCTTGAGATAAGCTCCAGAAGCAGAGGTCAAGCTGTGCTGGACCATTTCTTCCTGGCTGACTCAGGCACTAGGTACTTCTGCCTGCTGCCACCACTGCCACCACTGCCTGCTGTCACCATGCTTCTGCCTGACCTGAGCACTGAGCTCCCATAGACAAAACGATGGGAAACGCAGCATTAGCAGAACACAGAGTGGCAACAACTTTTCTTCATAGTCCTCAGGAAGGCTCTGGAAGTACGTTGCCCTTGGCCTTTACCCAGCTGGAAAGTCTGCAGAAATCACAGGGCAGCCATAGCCCTAAATTTGCTAGAGTAGCGTCTTTAGATGAAGGTGCTTTGATGTCCCTACAACAGCAAATAGCTCTCCGTCTCAGTTTCCTCTATTTGAATATTTATACAACCCACCACTTCAGCTGAACTTTGAAAAACTGAATACAAAGTTACACAGTCCATGCCTTGTATGTAATTTATAGTCAGCTGCTTTTTGGTCATATTAATAATGCCGCCTTTAGGCATCTTATAAATGTCTAGATTGCGCAGCGCCCGTGCAGGTGTGTAGACAAGGATGAGATTAGACACGCTGTGTTTATGGAGAAACACATGACTGAAAATCTGAGCAATGATTTTCTTGCAGATCACGTATTTGAGACAGAAGGCTTGGTAACCTAATTTCTCTAAATCACAGACTTCTGTATTTGCCTGTTTCTTGTTTTATAATAGTTATTATTTCTTCTTCCGTATCGCTGGCAAATGCCCTGTGAATCCCAAACACCCAGGGTCTGCACCGTCAAAAGTGCTCAGAGGAGCAGGAACAGCCTTTTCGTCCCCAAACTGTGCGCGCTCACTTTTCCAATCCCACTGGTCTCTACAACAGGAGGACAACACAGGACATACCATGGGATTATACTATTATTCTCCATGCAGATTTACCTGTGAGAGGCACCCACACATAACTGAAAAGATGTCAGGTCTGCTTCTTTCTCCTTGTGACCTGGAAGAACAAGATATGTGAGAGAAGGGTTTGATTCAGGATTCCTACCCCTTACGTTTTAGCGTCTAATTTGACCCTGAAAAGCCAATGGGAGGACCAAATTCTGCTCTGTTACCTCCTATGGAAGAGCACTTTAGCACTTCCAGAAGTAACCTCGGTTAGTCTCACTTGCATGCTGAGGTGCTATTTTAGGGGCTGAAAAAGGCAGAGGCTGTGCCCAGAACACGATCACAGCAGCGTTAATGAGGATGAGGACAAGGACATGAGGAGATTGCATAGCGACACACTGGGACAGTGTGACACATTGGGAAAATAAATTACTCTTTTGAGTAATCCAGGTGTGGCCTGGACTTCCAGTGAGTCCCAGAGAAAATGATGTTTTCAAAAGGTGATGAAGAAAACTACAGAAAGTCACAAACCCAGATGTTTAAACCCAAAGATAAGTAAATACTACGTTATTTTTTACCAAACCTCTATTTTTGTTGGCAGCTAATAATCATACTAAAAAGGCAGAACTGAAAGCATCATCTGTAGAAAAGTACCTTTTCTCCTGAAATAACCTTAATATCACTACATTCCTAGAAGACATTTGCCTCACCCAATAGCGCACAGTGCAAAGGTATTCCCGGGCTAACACTGCCTAAATGGGATTTGGTACCAGATCAATATAGCTGCGTCAACTGGACACTAACCTTCAGCCCAGCCTGGTGCTGCAACCTAGACACGGATCTTAGTCTGAATCCTACATCATCTCCACGTAGCGTATTTCCAGGCAAACCTGCCACGAGCTGGCTGCTGTACTTGTACTTGATAAACTGCAGCCCAGGTGAGCGTGTGAATCTATTTCAGCTCTCTGCAAAGCCTGAACTATTCCCTTCAAACTTGTCTCTGCCCATTTCTGACTCCCAGCACAGAAAGGACCAGCTCAGTGATAGTCATGTTTCTCTTTCTCAAAGGGAGAAAGGAAGTCAACCCAACCTCAAAACATCCCTTGTGTCAAGTTTTGCACTAACACGCATTTTTCCCAAATATTCACCACCTTTGTGTAAATGGTCTCATGAATCAAAAGAAGTACGTTGGGCAAAAGTTTCAGAGCAATGGCTGAAAGGATTTGCAGATCCTATCACAAAGTTACCTTATTCATGCGAGCGTTAGTGAGTATTTTTATCAAAGAAAATTACCTGGGCCAGTAGATCACACCTACCTTCTAAAAGATAATTCAAAAAGCAACCAGCTCTGCACTTTCATGGAGCAGAAACACCTTTTAAGTACGAGTACTCTTCACAAACTGACCTTCTACACAATCCCCATCAGCTGCAAATTGGACGGACCTGGCAGACAAATGTGTTCCTTCATTTCCTCTTCTGTTAGAACCACGTTTCTAAACACGTCTAAAAGCACCTCAGAGAATGTCTACTTTGGCATCACTGCAGTATTTATGGCTATTTTGTTAGCAGATACAGAATATAATGTAAAAAGATATTTCATTGCTGTTATCTGAGTGAGTCATTTCCTCTTGTTTTCCTCCTTCTTGCTGTGAAAGTGTATTTTGTCTGAGGATATAATCAGTGAATACAAAGAATACTAAAATTCTTCAAGGCAGGGGGAAGAACACACATATTCATGCACAAGGGTATCAGAAGCAGAGAAACTTCTAACAAAAAAGTCCGCAGAATCCTAGCTGTAGCACGGCTCAGGCACAGGAGCAATCCTTTGATTTGCTTTCTCACCCCTTGCTCCAGCCATGGAGCAGTAAATCAACATCAACTCACCTGCTCGCTATTGGGATGCAAAGGAGTTCAGCACTAAGCCAGAATGATGAGATCTCCATATATAAGTCCTTAAACTTGAGGCATGTAAATCATAAAATAATTACCAAGATTGTTAAGTTGGCTTGTAGGCTCTCCACACCAAAACTCACCATCTTCTTAGTTTGTGGGAAGAACAGCACAGAGCCAAAAGCAGCGGTGATGTGAATGGTGGTTGCAAACACCCAGTAAATAGAAAGCAGAGGTTAACGTGCCTCACACTGACGGCTCCTGCCCCCTCAGTCTTACATCCACTTTTCATCTCCTACAGTTTTGCTTTTCTTGTTACAAGCCCATCTTTCTACTTGCCAATACGTGAATCATCTCATCTCTTCTCGACTAATGGCACACATATATCTAGCACTTTTCCTACAGAAGAAATTCAAGCCTACTTTTGAAGGCTGAGAGATATTCACTTTCTAAATGTGTATGTGCAATTGCTTCTCAATTCAATATGGGTTTCAAGCAGTACATTTTTCTATTTGCTGCTATACACGGATTCCAGACAATTTGATGGACAACAGAATAAGCTAATGCAGCAATTCCTTTGTACGTATGAAATATTTACCACTTCTGGGGCTGAAATACGAGGCTCAGCTAAGAAAATACCACAGTTTTAGACAGGGGAGGAATTGCACCGTGATTAGTGGAAACAGGGAAACTGTTAGTGTGAGAAAGCTGAGCGAAGCACAGCCTTGAACAAAGTCCTCACGCAGAATGTTCATGCCACAGAAATCCCATGTGACACTGTAGCTGAGAGCATATGGACTTTCCAGGGTGGACGGTGGTTCCCAATGGCTGCACCTGACATCACTTTGACTCCGTGACTCCGTATCAACCACACTGTTGTATGGGAGGTTTGGATCGGAAAACACACGCGCAGGCATGTGCACACACACACGCGCATGCTCACACTCACAAGAGCACTCACTCACTGTTCTCTAAAATTCAAATTTACTTAACCCAATTCTATAGTAAAAGATTTTACTTGATGTATGATTGTTGAATTTGCATTTGCAAAAAGTGAACAGCAAATCAAAAAGCAGCAATCTTTTTCTGCCAAAGGGGAGGGAGAACCTCCTGGTGTCTGGGTAGCAGCACTGATGAGTTGCAGCATCCATAACCAGGGGACAGTCCCAGGGTGATTCTTCTGTCAATGTTCCCTTTCCTCCTTTTCTTGCAGAGGCCATTACTGGCCTTGTAGCTTCTTGTTATCTTTTTCATCTTTTCAGCATACACTGGATGTTTTGCATAGGCTGTATACATGTTCTTCTCTCTAATGATTGTGCCCTAAAACCAATCTTCCCTTGTTGCCAAGGCTGAATTTCTATAATGATCTTTAGCTGACTGTTTGTATGTAGCTCTGGAGCCTCAAGCATCTTCCTGAACTTCTGCTACAGAACTCTCCTGCTCTCCTCCTGTGGGAACACTTTCTCTGTGGCTCTTTATCTTTCACAGTAGGTCTCAAATTTGCTACAAAACACTAGAAAATGCTTAATCATATGCAGAAGTGTATGGGATGGGTTTGCTGGACTCTTCTAGTCCAGGCAGCAATGACATACTTGCCTGTGGCATTAGAAGGTTGTGCTCTTGAGGTCCCTTCCAAGTCTATTCCTTTGACATAAATAGTATACATCATGTGCCCCTATAAGTAATTTTTCCTATAGTTTCTCTGAAAGTAGAGTTTTCCCGTGGTATTTATCTAAGGCCCTGACGGATGGAGCAGCTGATCCACCAGCTCCAAGATCAGACACCAGACAGTGGCAGATATGACACTGTATGAATCTGCTATTGGGAACTGACAAAAATATGCTGAAAAAGTTTGTTAAACTTCCTCTATTACATTTGCACATCTATTTGAATAAATACGGGATGGCTAGTTAATGGTCCAGTAACTGAAAGAATAAAAAGCCCATCTTTAAAGGCTCTTTAGAGAAGAAAATATCTCAAGTCAGATGAAGGTTTGAGGCAGCGCTGTTAATGTCCCTTCTAGATCTCTGAAACACTTTATCAGTCTAAGCCTATCAATGTGTCTCTGCTTCCACCATTAAACAGGCAAATAAATCAACATTTACTTTTTACATTTTCCCTTGAGGTCCAGTGATTGCTGTTGCTGTTGCTGAACTGATTCAGTGGAGCAAAACATTAGCAAAAATGATTCTGTGCTCTCAGCTTTATCTTTTCTTCCTGAGAGTAGAAGAATTTGCAAGTATTAATAGGACACACAGCTTGCATGTTTTAGGATAATGCACACCAATGAACACTGACGACGTTGTGAGAAGTGACTTGCTACCTTTGTAGGTGGTGTGTGATACGCATGAATGAACTTAAACGGCAGGAGTTCTTATCCTTTATCTCACTATCTTTTTACTGAAATTCATTGTTGCAGGATAGCCTACTTTCACCTCTATATTGGCTGACTCAGCATTTGGTCATGCATGAGATATACTCTGTTGAATACTGGCTTAACCTGTCATTTTAGCAGATGTGCATTTCTAGCCATCACGTTATTGTATGGAAATAAGTAAAAAGAAAATCCAGACTCAAACCTTTACAAAGGGAGGCGAATCAGATTTAATGCATGTGGTGGGCCTTACCGGCAGCATTAGTTTGATGATTTCTCCAACTGTGGCCAAAATTTAACCCAGACAGCTTTCGTATCCTCTTTGACACAACCCACTTTGTAGTCTAATAACTGGAGAACTATCAGTGGAGGGAGGTACCCACCTTCCTGATGGCAACTCGGTTTAGCCAGAGCCCACCTTTGGAGGTGTCTATTTCTCTCCACTGACTATAGGAGCTCTTTAAGAAAACTACACTCCCAAGGTAGACATCCGAATTAAGTTAAAGAAGTATAAAGAAATATAGGCCACTTTTTTCATGCACATATTACATTCACAGAGAAAACCGAATCTCACACTGTAAGATGTCTGAAACATTTACATTCCCAGCTGAGCTCCGATTCTTCTTTGTCTTCCACCAACATTGTGTCAGATGTGCCAAATACTATGACTGAGCTGCATAATATGTCTAAGCATAAAAGTTCCTATGTGTGTTTCACCATAACATTGTTTCTTTATTCCAGCTCTGAAGCATCCTACAACTCCTTTTTTTCCACAAAAGTTTCAATAAATTTGAGCTGCAGTTAATTCAAAAAGATGTTCTCCTTAGAATTCAATACTTATGGTTTTATTTTCCTACTGGAAATACAATTCCATTTTGCAAATTACCTCATTATTAGCAATTTGTAGGGTGATTGCTGAGCGTTTTGAGTAGCTTTGTAACAAAAATAATAGCGTAGAGTCATAAGATTTGTAGGAAGAGGCAATATCTTTATTAGACTGCCCACATATCTGGAAAAAAAAGAGAAGCTTTTGGTGTAATGTCTCTTTGCCATATCTTGTCTTGCATCTTAATGAGACCTTGTGTTTCTAAACTATATACTTTTAAAGAAATGAACAAAAAGCTCTCTGCAATCACTCTGCAAATGGATAGTAATGAGGCTGTTTGCAAAGTGAAATTGTGTTTCCAGCAGGAAATAAAAAACTGATATAGTGAACTCCAAGCAGAGCTTTTCCTTCAAAATAACTGGTCAAATTTATTGAGCAATTTTTCTGATGACCTAATGAAGTGACCTTGTGCCTGAAAGTTTGTGCACTTCTTCCTTCCATAGACTAGTCTAATAAAAAATACTGCCTTTCTTATGAGCTGCAAATTTCTTGCATCTTAGACCATCACAGCTACAGTATTACTACTACTAGTAGTGCATTGTAAGTAATTAAATCTATGTCAGCCCACCTGATTTGGGAGTGTCTTCATATCAGGTCAATTAGAAAATAACAGCCAGAGGGTCTTTTTCAAGGTTCATTTGGTTCTGATTTCTAAGGGCAAACTATCTAACTAAATTATTCAGAGCACTGTCTGGAAACACCTCTCTAATCCTCAAGTCTCCACAGCAGAGAGAATGTTTTAACCAACTTCCTTTAATATCTTAATAACTGAATCTATTCATATTTCCTTCAGGCTGACAAAGAAGGACAAAAAATATTATTAGGTATTCAACACGTCCTCAGCCATCAGCTACTATATGCAATCTGGGGGTGGAATTAGCACATCATGGAATGGTGCCTCCAACAAGAGAAAGGTTCATGCCTTTGTGAAATAATTGAGTCCCTAATTTAGTCCGAAAGTTAATTTTAGCAAAATTAAAACACAGCTTCAACCTCTTCCAGCTGCACCCCAGATACATTGAGAAGAGAGGGGTAAGGCACGGCACCAGTTCCCAGCACTGAGGTTAAATCAGAATGTCCCTCACCCAGAAGTCCGAATTGGACACAGGGAACTCATAACCCCAGGACTGGCAGAAAGTCCCAACCAAAATCTCAAGCACTGAAAGTGACGTTAATGTTAAGCAACTGGCAGATCGCTCACGAGTGAATTCATTTTTTTCTCAGACCAGATCACTTCCAGAGATACCAAAGGCCAGTGCAGAGCTCATAGTTCCAGCTCCCAGGCTCTTGTGTTGTCACCCTGACAGTGGCCATAATTCTTCATAATGGGATTAGGTTCCCCTTGCTTCTGTTTACAAAAAAACTAGTTGGCCTGAGGGAGGAGTTAGGCAGTTTAAAGTCATGGTTTAATTTCCTTTGTAATTGCAAGTTAATTGCTAGCATATATTACCGCGCATGCATTTTGCCTCTTGTGCCAGCCATTTCCTGAAGTGAATAATCTTAAATTAAAAGAATGGTATCAATTGAAAAGCACTGCTATGGTAGAATCTCACAAAACATTCATATCAATTATCAACCTAGCAGACATATTAAAAAAAGAAAAACACCTTAGATGCTCTTACAAGAATGTTTGATTTATTTTAAAGTCGGACTAATGCAGCCTTAACAAAAAACTTCAAGACATTTTATTAACTTCAGGGGATATGTTTTGTATTTTTAAGGAGAAATATAATGACTGCAAAACATTTACATGCCTTCTGCCTTCCATGTCTCAAAATCGAAAACCTTTAAGAAATCAGAAATTGCCTTTTTAGTTCCTTAAGTTTCCTTAAAAAAATAAGAGTGATTTCATTATTTCCTTGATGAAGGGAAAGGAAATATTTCCTTTCATGTTTCCTTGATGTACCTTAGCATTTAGTCCTAAAGACCACACATATGCCCAAGGGCCACACAAGCAAGGGGACAACACACACCTCAAAATGTAAAACATTATGCTCGAGGCAAACGTTTCACAGGAAAGGTGGCCAGGGAGTTCTGCATTTAGCCAGGCTGAGTAGGATGACAAGGTGACTGAGTTCTTCTAATCTTTTGGATCCTTCTTTGCTGATTTTGCCTGTATCCACATGACTTTTCTCCTGGACTGTTCTCTCTGGCAGCCTCTGCAGCAGCCACAGCAGCCTGTGCAGACAGCTTGCAAGAGACACCCCTTCGCACCTACGTTGCAGAGAACTTGTACTATTTGCTGTCACTTGGCGCTCCAGCTGTGAGCCTTTCTGTTCCAACCAGCTGGGTGATACTCATCTCACCTCACTTCAGATACCTCTGTTGTAGATGTATCTTAGCTAGTCCTGTCATTGCAGTCAGCAGAAAAAAACCAGGTACAGTTCGGCTGAGCTCCCCTAAATACGTACTCTAAGGTGAACCCTAGAAATAGGCATTCTCTTTTGTAGGATAATTAACTCATATGCAGATATCCATGTGATAGACCTTTGCAACTGGGTACGGGGAAACATTGCTGTCTTTGACTACTGCAAACCCCGTGGGGGTCTATGACGTGTTAAAATTCCCTACAGCAAGTGAGTTTCTAACCTGAGAGAGGAGCCACAAAGCTGATTGGAAAATCTGTACACAGATAGGAAAATTACATGTGGAGAAGACTAATCAGGGTGTAACCAGGTGTGACCCCATGTCTCTCTCACAAAATGGCCTTACACCACTCAAGGTTCTACACATTTGCATGTGCTGGACCTGTCCATCATATCTTGCCTAAGCTGTTTTCAAATAAAGCTGAGCCTAGGGATAAGGTATTCACAGGTTTGCGCGTGTTTCTTGAATGAGAAGAAGCAGTGCTGCATATGACCCAAACACATCCAGAAAAGGTGGTGCAGAGCTTAAAAGTGACTACTTGTCTTTGTGAAAATTGATATTTTAAGCCCATTCATTATTCATTAATTGTGGAGAGGTACAGTCTAGTGACATTTCACTCTGAGCATTCCCTATACTGACTTAAATTGCCAAATTTCAGTGTTACTTCTGCCAACCAGGTGTGAAACCAGCTGTGTTATGCCGAGATAGAGAGAAGACTGGGTGCATGAAGTCTCGATTACTCAGTCTGAATGTTCAGCCAAGGAGAAATAAGTCACTTTGACCTCAACAAACTGCATCTAGCTAAAAATAAAATAAAATGAAAAGCTATATGCATTCTCAGGGTCCTCTGTGATACTTTTCAAGATAAAGCATCATACACGCAGATGAGCCCGTTGGACAAACACACTGTATCCTGTTGTTATATTATTTTCAAGGCTCTTCCTTACAGTGCTTTAATAAGGCATTGCCCAGGATATGTAACAGGAAGGAGTAGGGGGCATTAAAAAACTGTATTTTTTTCTGTTACATAAACAAATGTCTTGTTTTTCAGTCTTAAATCGGAAGTTCAGAGTTTTTGCAGCACCATCTAGTGAGGCTAAAGAGGTTTTACTCAACTATTCAGAAACTCCAGTCTATTCCCTCTTTATACTTGCATTTCTTTTTAATCATGATCTCCTTATAGTCTGTTGCCTGAAAGTCTTTGGGGCCAGCAAGCTGTTGAAGAAGGTGTCTTTGGTGCACACAATAGTCCTTTTTACATTTCTTTCTGAACAGCATGAAATCCCACAGCTTTGCAAACTGCCGAGCTGAAAAACTGCAGAGCTTTCATCAAGCTTTGTTATTAATGAATTGCCTCCTAGCTAGTGAGCTGTGCCTCTGATCTGTACCTTGTTTTGAAAGAATACACTCTGCAAGCAGAGAACAGATGCGTGTTTTATTGGATATGAAGGATGTTCTCAGATGTAGGCATACCTGTCATCGCTCCTACCAGGAAGAATTACTGATGATATTTTCTATAAGACAACATCTATACACTCTGTGCCAGACACATGCAAGACTCTGTATGCAAAATATCCTTCCTGGCCCAAAGATGTTGCTGGCAAACAAAACTCAGCCTGATTCCAAGCCAGTTAAGATGACGTTCATCTTCTCCTAGGCTGCCCTGTCTCTTGAAAGTTTCCCTGTGCCTAATTAGGATTAAAACTGCTTTGTTTTCTTCATCTACTCATCCCTGGTTAAAAAATCCTGGAGTACTTTCACCCAACTGGGCCAATGTGCAGAATCAGAAACATTTCAAAAAAGATTTCCCGTACAATCTTTTAAAATAATATTTCTGACCAATAAGAAAATAAATTCCCTTCAGAGCTTTTTTTCTGAATTCTTTCATGTCACCAAGAGCTGTACATCACTGACACCAAAAATACTAGATTTCCAAATGAAAACAACTTATCTGCTTCTAACAGCACATAAGGACATACTAGTAAGTTATGTGATGGTTGGAAAAGATGATCCCACTCTAGGAAGATGGAAACAAAATGACGTAATTCACTATATAAAAGCTATGAAGGTAGTTTATGTTCATATCCATATCTGCTACTAAAACAATTGTAAAACTACGCAGTCTTTCCTCTCTCATCTGAAGCTGAAGGAGTTTGTCCTCCACTTACACAATGGCATGTTCTGCTCTAATAGGATTTCTTCAGTGAGCTGACAGAGGAGGGCTGCTGGCACTGTGGCTCCACAGGTTTTTGTCTTCTGCACTCTGTGTACCTGAGTGCTTCTCCTGTTCTCATAAAAGTCACTGCTGTTGCATCTTCATTGCTGAACTGCTGCAAGCTGGAGGACAAAGCATCGCTGGTTTACCTTTAATTCACTTTTAATTACTCTTTGTTCTCCCTGGTAACTTCTTCTGTATAACTTCTCTTGGATAACTGCTTTGCATACGTATAATTCACTTCATGAATCATAGCATCGTTTTGGTTGGAAAAGGTCTTTAAGAATATCAAGTCCAACTGTTAACCAGCACCACTAAGTCCACCCTTAAACCATGTCCCTGTGTACCACGTCTACCTGGCTTTTAAATACCTCCAGGGATGGTGACTCAAGCATTTCCCTGGGCAGCCTGTTCCAATGTTTGGATGGACCTTTCTGTGAAGAGATTTTTCCTAATATCCAATCTAAACATCCCCTGGCGCAACTTGAGGCCATTTCTTCTTGTCCTATCACCTGTTACTTGGGAAAAGAGACCGACCCCCACCTCGCTACACCCTCCTCTCAGGTAGTTGCAGAGAGCGATAAGGTCTCCCCTCAGCCTCCTCTTCTCCAGGCTAAACAACCCCAGTTCTCTCAGCCACTCCTCATAAAACTTGTGCTCCAGACCCCTCACCAGCTTTGTGCAAGGGGAGGAGAATATTCAAAGAGGCTGCTCAAAGCAGAGTTTGTGTTGTCATTCAGATAACCTCTTAGCTAACAGCATGAGTGAACCCAGAGAATCTCGTCTCTCATCTCCTAAGAGACGGATCCAAAACAGCTTAGCTACAACTCTGAAAAAGACCTACCAGAAATACCTGTTATAAAGATTGTACGTTTATTCTCAAAACTGAAATTTAACTACAAAATTTTCTCAGAGTGACTTATGACATTGCCTGACATCATCTCTGGGAAAATCATCTACCAATACACAAAAGTTATTCTTTTTATTCTAGAACATAAACTCCTACTTTCTTATGATATTACATTCTTGCCTATAAGCATCTTATTTTTGTGATTGTTATTAGATCATATTTTCCAAAAACATGACTTTTCAGAAGTGGTTCTACAGGATCTAGAATATGTTGATGTATATAAGTTAAAATGCCTTAGTGATTCTCTGTGTAACCAGTGAATATATTAATTGCTGCCATCCAGTGGGCTCCCTTGTAGGCTTTGGCTCACCATACTATAACTTAATACATCATTGTTCGGTTAAACAATTTCACCCTCTTCATCTGAAGGAGTGCGATTTATTTTCCTCTGTCAGCAACCACTAAAAATTAATGTTTCAAGCTGTAAGCTGTGGTTGACTTAAAACACATCATCCTACAAAAACCTTTTCTTCATATTGGTAGTGTGGGGACAGCCCATGGAAGGCAACATACACATGACCTTCAAGCTAAACGGTACGTGAGACTACCTGCTTTGCCTTCTGGACCTACCTTCAAAGTCCAAGCCAAATACTTTGCACTATTTAAATGATAAATACTCTGTCGGAACTGAGAAGTTATTAAAGATGTTACGCAGGGGGAACTCTTTCCTGAAAAGTGCTGATATTTCTGACCCTCGCGTAACTTGCACTGAGGTATTCTTGCACTTGAAGTTACGTACTTGACAGAAGATAAGCCATGCCACCGGTTTGCAGTGTGTCTTGCTTACCTGCAGCTCTGCTGGTGCCAGTAGAAGTCACAGGCTCTCAGCACACCTCAGGAGCTGGCCCGTATAACACTGAAGTGAATAAATTGGCTCTTAAAAATGGGCTGCTGTGTTAACAGCTTCTACAATCTGTATAGGTATTATGAATAATGAAATAAGACACCGGCAATGACAACACATTATTGAAGAGCTGTTAAGTGCTGCATTATGATTTCATTTTAATGCTGCTCCTGGACGAGAGAGCTTGTATGCCTGGGCGTGAGGAGGAGGAGGGAGAGAAGGGAAGCTGCTCAATGTTCTTCTTGTTGACCTATATTTTGAATTTAGCTACCTGTTTAATTCAAAGCTTGTTATTTCCAGGAGGACTGGCCATTTGAGGGAGTATTATGCAGCCCTTAATTTTTGTGCACTCAGAGGTCTTGTCAGGCTAGACAGCGGTACCACTAGATGCCAAGAGTGAAGAAAAAGAAAATAATCCTCTTACACATTCCTGGGTTACCCAGACCTAGACTATACCTGGGCATAAACTATCTTCCAACCTTGCCCCAAGATAAGAAGAAAGATGGGAAAGAAATGCACTCCAAGTCCAGCACCTGGGGAGGTGCAGGTTATACATCAACCCGCCAATCAGGGCTTCTGTGCCAAAAAACTACTGTCCCTTTTACTGACCTTAGTGGGAGTACTGCAAAATAAGGTAACACTCTGCAGGACTAACAGTGAAAGAATTTGGCCTCAATGCTTTAAAGTAGCTAAATAAATCTACTGCAAGAAATCCGAAGTATCTGGAGGTTGAAGTGGAGGAAGATATTATATCCTTATATGATATTGCTCATGCTCAAGCACAGCATGGGCACAGATGTAGGGAAAAAGATTTATTCCAGCAATGACAGTGGAACCACTTCTGTAACCAAAGACACTGGGGAATAAAAGCACCCTTATTGCTCATCAATGGAAAAAACCCCACCCTTTTGTTTCCTGCCTATAAAGCTGTTCACCTTTGATGCTCCAGCAAACAACCAATAAATCACACGGTAAATGCAATTTCCTCCTACATTTTTAATATTTCTTCATTCCCTGCATGAGCCTCAGCTGGAGGAAAAAACAAAAACTCTCCAGAGCTTACCAGTTGGAAGTGTTATAAAATTGATTTCACAGAAGGTCACAGATCCAGTTTGTGGTTTTCTCATCTATTCCCCAAACAAGATACAGGACCAAAGTAGCACATGCTGGGAACCTCAGACCAGACAAGAAATATCAGAAGCTGGTAAAATTGAAGCAGAATAGAAGAGATTCAAATTTTCCTACAATACAGGGAGAAGTGAAAAAGACATAGTTGAGGACTTCATAGTTAACTTCTCCATCATCCTCAAAATGAGTCCTCTGCTCAACCACATTCCAAGCTGTTGGCCTCAAAACTGATGTTTATTGATCTGATCATTTATGTTTCCTTATATCGTGACAACCAAATTTCACCAAATAACGCTGAGTCTCAGTTAGAAACAGACCTCTGTCTTTCAAGAGAAAATGTGAAGGTAGCAGTTATGCATACTGGGAAAAATAATTAAAGAATTCATTTGTATCCAGGGAAAAAAAAAAAATAAGGACATCGCTAATCTAACGTAACTCTCCACATTCACAAATATTTCTCATACTGTAAAGTGAAATAGAGTTCTACTACCTGAGTTCTTCTTCCAAGTTCAAACAAGCCAAAAACATTTCAAAAATGAGACAGATCCAGACCTCTTGATTTACCTGTTGGCAGTTGAATGGGTTTCTATAAGCTGCCAGGTGTCTGTGCTTGCCAAAATGATGAAAAAAGTCATTTGCTGTTTTGATAATAACATTCTCTATCTCTTTCTTTTCACAGCTCCGTTCAACCCTCCCAATGCTGCAGACAGTATGGTCAAATTTGATGCCTATGGAGATGGGATAGGACGATACAACGTGTTCAATTTCCAGTACACTGGAGGCAGATATTCCTATGTGAAGGTTGGCCATTGGGCAGAAACCTTGTCACTTGAGGTAGACTCTATCCACTGGTCAAGGAGCTCTGTCCCTGTCTCCCAGTGCAGTGACCCCTGTGCTCCTAACGAGATGAAGAATATGCAACCAGGAGATGTCTGCTGTTGGATTTGTATTCCCTGTGAAACCTATGAGTACCTGGCTGATGAATTTACCTGTGTGGACTGTGGGCCTGGAAAATGGCCCACGGCTGACCTGACTGGTTGTTATGACCTACCAGAAGACTACATCAAGTGGGAAGATGCTTGGGCAATAGGTCCTGTTACCATTGCATGCCTGGGCTTTATTTGTACTTTCATGGTCATTGCAGTGTTCATCAAGCACAATAATACCCCCCTGGTCAAAGCCTCTGGCCGTGAACTATGCTACATATTGCTCTTTGGGGTCTTCCTGTCTTACAGCATGACTTTCTTCTTCATAGCCAAGCCTTCTCCAGCTATCTGCACCCTGCGTCGTCTGGGGCTAGGAAGTTCCTTTGCTGTCTGCTACTCTGCCCTTCTGACAAAAACAAACTGCATAGCCAGAATATTTGATGGTGTAAAGAACGGTGCTCAAAGGCCCAAATTCATCAGCCCCAGCTCTCAGGTCTTCATCTGCCTGAGTCTCATTTTGGTACAGATTGTGGTGGTGTCCGTGTGGCTTATCTTGGAGGCCCCTGGCACCAGGCGGTACACTCTTCCTGAGAAAAGAGAGACTGTCATATTGAAATGCAATGTCAAAGATTCCAGTATGTTAATCTCCTTAACATATGATGTAATCCTCGTAGTCTTATGCACTGTATATGCCTTCAAAACAAGGAAATGTCCAGAGAACTTCAACGAAGCCAAGTTTATCGGTTTCACAATGTACACAACGTGCATCATTTGGCTGGCCTTTCTCCCCATATTTTATGTGACATCCAGTGACTACAGAGTAAGTCTTTGGATATCTGTTTCCATAAATCATGTGCATCACTTTAAAAGACCGTGTCGTCATTCACTAAAAGCTTCTTTCACTTCTTTTTTCACCTCAATCCCTTGCAAACAAGTTGTTTCAATGTTAACTTCCACCTAAGCATATTCCCAAATTTTAGCTTATTTCTAAGAAAGATGGTCTCATTTCAAACGGAGCACATACAATAAGAGGTGGAAGGAATTAGAACTATCAGTCTGATTGTGATAGAGGCACAGAGTATGGATTAAGTATTCTTACTGGTACATCAGTATGTGAACAGAAAAATCCAGTAGATCATGAGTTAGAATGAGTCATAATGAGTTATTCGGTGGAGGTGGGCCTTAAATTAAAAACTGAACTAGCTAGTTTCCTTCTGCAAAAGAATCTGCCATTCAAATATGGTATTTTCTTCCAAAATAAAATGATAAGAAAAGAATTGCAAAACTTCCTATGAAACAGGAGTGTTTAAAAAAAAAAATCTAACAAAGGTTATGCTTGAATATAGAAGCTTTTATTCTTTCTGCACTTTGTAAGAGATAAAACAGATACCTCACTGAGCAGAAAATATTGGTCAGCCTTCACCAACAAACTTAAAAAACATTAAATTGTTTAAATTGTCACATACTGTTTCAAAGCTTCAAGTTCAATAAAATCGTATTTTTGGACAGAAGGAAATTGTCTCAGAAAAAGATTCAGATCTGCTCCACTGGAAATCTCACAGTTATTATGAAGTGAGAAGTGACTGCTGGAGCTGGCCCTTACAGCAGTTTGCAGTGAATTAATTCAACTTTCTGCTCAGAAGAAAGGTAGATTAGCTTAGGGTAGTATTATTACCAGTAGTATGTACATGAAACAGCATGTAAATCTGTGGAGCTAATAACGTCACTTAACATACTTTTGGTGTGACCGCCCTGGAACAGTATATTTAGTACTATTTTTCTCAGCTTAGGAAACGTACTGAAAACCTCAAGAAAACAAGGATAGATAACAAACTATGCAGTAAGACACACAGAGTGACAGTAAAAGAGCTAAATATATTTAGTCTAGACAAGAGTAAACCCAGAGAGACGTGATCACAGACTATAAATAATTTCAAGGCAACACAAAGAGAGAAAGTCTCAGGAGAAGTTAGAATGGCAAGTAATGGATTGAAGCTAATGAAGGAAAAGTTTAAGGAAGGCACTGGGGAAGAGCTCCGGACATCCAAAGTAATCAGGAACATAGACATAGAAGGAGGGTAATATCAGTGCAGACAGTCACAGGAGCGGGCAGCACAGACACTAATGGCCAAGAGCAGCATGACTTGATTGCTCAAGCAGCATTTTTCAGCCTTATAGCCTGAGTAGGATTTTCAGAAGTAACTGTAGGCATTTAATTTAAATATAAGGTTCCAAATAAGCCAACTCGAGTCCTACCACACTGACAGAAAATGCCTTTGACACCTTATTTGATGCTTTCATGACACATCAGGAGCTTTTTGAAAATCCCATCCTAGATATCTAAACTTCTGGGATTCCTTTGAAAAGCCCATATTTAATTTCCATGTAGTGTTACATGTTGACTCTGAATCAACCTGTGCCATCCTAATGTAGACAAATACTGGTGGCACCACCAATAAACAACCTTAGAAACATAATAGTAGCAATGAAAAAAATAAATGTCAACTGGCTTGAGATTTTATTATTAGGCACAAACATTGCTTAGGATTCACCCTTCTGGAAAAAAAGGGAGAGCTCCCGGAAATGTATCCAGAGAGTTGGTGTTGACCTCACTGTAGTAGTTTAAAAAAAACCCAAGCAAAAAAGTAGTTGAATCTTGGTGATTCAATCATGGGGTCAGCTGTAGGATTTTTCCATGCACACCATGTCTTCACATAATCACCAGCATTGGAAGGGATGTCTGGGGATTGTCTTGTCCAACCTCCCCTGCTCAAAGCAAGGTCACCTACAGCAGGTCACTCAGGGCTGTGTCCAGTCAGGTTTTTAATATCTCCAAGGATGGAGACTCCACAACCTCTTTGGACAACCTGTAGCAGAGTTTGACTATCTTACTAGTTTTCTTATGTTTAAACAATATGCCCTGTATTTTGGTTTGTGCCCTTGGCCCCTTGTCCTGTCACTGGGCACCACTAGGAAGAGTCTGGCTCTTTTTTTTTTCCTCCCCTCATGAGGTATTTATACACACTGATAAGATCCTCCCGAGACTTCTCTTCTCCAGGCTGAACAGTCCCAGCTCTCTCAGCCTCTCCTCATATGAGTTGTTCCAGTCCCTTAGTTGTCTCCGTGGCCCTTTGCTGCACTTCCTCCAGTATGTTCATGCATCTCTTGTACTGGTATGCCCAGAGCTAGGCACAGCACCCCACATGTGTCTCACCAGTGCTGAGTAGAGGGGAAGGATCACTGTCCTTGACCTGCTGGCAACTCTCTGCATAATGCAGCCCAGGAGGCCATTGACCTTCTTCAATGCAAGGGCATATTGCTGTCTTATGATCTATTTGTCCCACCAGGACCTTCAGGATCTTCTCTGCAGAGCTGCTTTCCAGCTGGGTGGCCCCCAGCATGTACTGGTGCCTGGAGTGTTCCTCCCAAGGTGCAGGACTCTGCTTTTCCCTTTGTTGAACTTCATGAGGTTCCTGTCATCCCACTTCTCCAGCTTGTCGAGGTACCTCTGGATAGCAGCACAGCTATGTAGTGTATCAACGACTCCTCCCAGTTCTGTACCATCTTCAAACTTATTGAGGATTCACGCTGTTCCAGCATCCAGGCTGTTAATGAAGGTGTTAAGCTGCATGGGTCCTAATATCAGCCCCTGGAGCAACTAGTGACTGGCGTTTGACTGGACTTTGTGTCACTGATCTCAATCCTTTGAGAGCAGCAGTTCAGCCAGTTTTCAGTCTACCTCACTGTCCACTTATCTAGCCTGTACTTCATCAGCTTGAGGACATTATAGGAGATAGTGTTAAAAACCTTACTAAAGTCAAAACAAACAATATCAACTACTCTCATCCACCAAGCCAGTCATTTCATTGTAGAAGTCTATCAGGTTGGTTAAGCATAATTTCCCCTGTGTAAATCCGTACTGACTATTGCCAGCCATTGCTCACCCATGCAGGCCTCCTGCCACATTTGCTTGATTTCCTGTCCATTGGGATGGGCAATTCTTAAGCTTGGATATGGCAATTCTTGAGAAACAGCCAGCCCTCTTGGCCCCCTTTTCTGTCCAGTGCCATATTCCATGGTATTTTTCCAAGAAGGCGCCTGAACAGGTCAACCTGCTCTGCAGGATAGTGATCCTACTTTTTGCCTTGCTTCCTCCTCTCAGGATCCTGAATTCCACCATTTGCTGGTTGCGGCAGCCAAAGTTTTCCCTTCCTGTCACACTCCTGACAAGTTCTTGCTTGTTGTAAGTACAAGATCATGTGGAGTGTCTTCCTCAATCACATGATTTAGGAAGTTGACCTCAGTGTGCTCCAAAACCTTCCTGCATTGCCTCTGCCATGCTGTGTTGTACCTCCAAGAAGATCAGAGCCTGCAAACATGAGACTTTTTCAAGTTGCCTGAAAAAGACCTCATCGACTTCTTCCTGATTATGTGGTCTATAGCAGACACCCACCACAATGTTGTCCACTTTGGTCTGCCAGCTAATCCTGACCCATAATCTATCAGCTGGCTCAAGACTAGTGAGCTGGGCAGAGCTCCATTCACTCCCGCAGCTCTCTCACGCAGAGTCCACCTCCCTCTCCTTGCTCTGCTGCCAGGGCACTGACCTATGCTGTAGTTGCAGATCTGTAAGTAGAGTAGCAGTCATCTGCCTGCTGCCACAAGTCACAGACTTCCAGCCTTCATCATCACAGAATCACAGAATCACCTAGGTTGGAAGAGACCTTAAAGATCATCGAATCCAACCACAAACCTAACACTGCCAAAACCACCACTAAGCCACGTCCCTCAGCACCACGTCTACCCGTCTTTTAAATACCTCCAGGGATGGCAATTCCAACGCTTCCCTGGGCAGCCTTTTCCAATGTTTGATAACCTTTTTGGTGAAGGAATCACAGGAGTCTCCATTTCCCAACTCAACAAACACAGGCTGCCTAGTTCTTCTTTAGTATAGACCAGGTTCTTGTACCTGCAGAGTGTCAGAAAAGATCCAGTCCACCTTTCTCTCATCATGGCTTATACTGCAGAGTCGCTGACCTCCTCCTGCAGCTTCTTAGCTTGGCAACAGAAATCCTCTGTGTCTCCTGCAGAAAAGGAGAACAACTCCCCCAGCCCCCATGAGAGGCTCCAGGCATCCCTGCAGCTCCAAAGCTGTAGAGCTGCATCCTCCCTCGGGAGCTCAGACTGAGTCAGTCCTGATATGCCAGGGACAGTTGCCCCTGTGGGCACTGAGGACCATGCCCTGTGGCACCCCTGTTGCTCTGCACATAAACAAAGCCTCCAGTAAAGATTTTAGCCCTCTTCTGTGCTCATTTCTGCAAGCAGCTGAACATCTTAACTGTCCAGCACTTACAGAGGGCTCTTCCCAGAACCTGCAACAAGAGCGCCCAACCTTATCTAATCAAGAGTCAGCTCAGACAAAAGCTCCAAGCTGGCCAAGGACAGCTGACAGAGCTCCTTAGGAGCTGCTGGAGGTTGCTGGAAGTCACAGCCTCCTGATCCTCTCCCAGCAGCAGCAAGGCACCCTGGCATTCTTTGAAGTGTTCCCAAGAGTCCTCCAGTGATCCCAGAAGTCATTCCCAGAATGTCTAGAAGATCCCAAAGCAGAGGCCAGAAAGTGCCATGTAAACTACTAGGGCTACAAAGATGATTAGGGGGCTGGAACATCTTTCTTATGAGGAAAGGCTGAGGGACTTGAGACTTTTTAGTATGGAGAAGAGAAGGCTCAGAGGGCATCTCATCAATGCTTACAAATACTTAAAGGCAGGGTGCCGGGAGGATGGGACCAGTCTTTTTTCAGTGGTGCCCAGTGATAGGACAAGAGGTAATGGGCACAAACTTGAACGTAGGAAGTTCTATCTAAACATGAGGAGGAACTTCTTTCCTTTGAGGGTGGCAGAGCACTGGCACAGGCTGCCCAGAGAGGTGGTGGAGTCTCCTTCTCTGGAGACATTCAAAACCCACCTGGACGCCGTCCTGTGCAACCTGCTCTAGGTGACCCTGCTCTGGCAGGGGGGGTGGACTAGATGATCTCCAGAGGTCGCTTCCAACCCCGGTGATTCTGTGAAACTGTTGCGTTCGGTGGCTGACTCTTAGCTGTACTGTCAAAAATTTAAAGGAAAGCTGCTGGAAAAGATAGATTTCTCTGATGCCATTGATTTTCATGCAGAGATCCCCATTGATTTCAGAATCAAAGACACAATGAAATCTGATATGATTAAATAAGCACACATGACATAAATTCACAGCAGCCCCAATACCTAGCAGGTTTAAGGGAATTTTCAACCTGATCACCTTAGAAAAAAGCTTCAGAAATGCAGCAATAACACAGGAAGGAAAAGTCTGGGTGTTAAACTGTTGTAATGAAATCAGATGTCCAAAGTCCCTACTGTTTAGACATTTTCTCCCTGCATTTTCTTTAGGGGTAATTCTGGCTCAAGGAGCTTGCCTCCCTGCCAGTCATTCCTGCCTGGTCTAGCAGGACTGCCTCCATTCTGCCAGCACACCGGTGTCCATGAGACCTGGTTACACATTGAACCACTAAAGCGACCTGGATTAAAAGAAACCCTGTGGGATGGGGCTATTTTTAATCCAAATCATTTAATTGATTGAGCATATAATCATGTCAGCACAGCTGAGCTGCTCCAGGAGGCACAAACCCTAGCAGAGCAGGGTGGAGAGGAGGGCATTATTAGTGGAGAAGACTTACCTTGAAACTACCACCTTCATTTATTCTTGTTTTACAAGAAAACTCCCAGTCCTGTTTTACCATTTCAAGACCCACCCAGAACCATCTGCAGAGCCCTGTGGAAGAAATGCAGAGAAGTGAAGGAGAAAGTGCACCTAAGGTGTCCCTTTCTCATGCTGCCCCTGTAGGGTCTTCCATGCTCACTCACCCTGTGAAAGCTGAGCACCTTTTCGTGGTGCTTGCCACATCTACCTTGGGTAAAGAGTGATTATTATATGATCACATTAATTATACTCACTGCTGACAGAGCACTTGGTGCTCTGTGTATATGTATAAAGCAACAAAGTCCATTCCCTATTCTATTTTTCATTTTGCACCAATTATTTCTGACAAGGAGATATGAGAAGCATTCCCATGGAAGAAGGCTAATCTCCAAGGACTGCAGGCATGCAACTAAGGAAAAACAAGCCTTGGATGTATAATCATTCAAATTAAGCAGTAGAGTTTAAAGCAGTTTTATTCAACATCTTAATTAAGGAATTTGCTTGGAAGAAAAGAATATAAACTGAAGATGAGGCAGTAAACTGGCACCTAGTTATACCACTGAATGAAAAGGAAGGAATATAGTGCCAGCAAAGTTGCACTAACAAATGCCCCAAGACAACTACTCTAAAATCCTGCAGCCTTACAAACAATTCATTTCTCACCCCCAAAACCTTCTGTCTCAAAGTCAGGGCACCTTTCAGACCCAGTCTGACAAATGTCACCAGCTCTTATGTTTATGCCAAATCACACCTATGTTCCTGCAAGGGATTGTTCAAGTTCTCTGATTAGGATTGAAGCTGGAGGCTAAACTGGTTTTCAAATGGATGGTCTACATGAGGCATCTAATGTTAACCCACACAAAATACGGTATGTGCAAGCAGGTTTCCACTGTAGCCAGCTTTGCCCACTTGTTGCATGACTGGCATTCCAGAGGATTTCCTGATCAATTTAGAAATCAAGGGCATGAGAGATGAGAGAAAGAGAGTAGAACTATTCTTCCTGTGCTAAATTGAGGGAAAGCACACTCAGTCAAGCTTCCTCTGATGTGCAGAGACACAGGGCACCATCAACACCATGCACTTTCTCATACCATCCTAGGATTGTGGAAGATAAGGATGCTACAGATGCTCAAGCCAGCCTGTACCAATGCAAACCCCCAGCACTGTGGTTCCTGTTGTTGTATGATAGTGCTTCTTGTATCCTGCATTTCAGAGCTTTCCATACTGAAACACAGCGCTTTGCGCCCGCTCTCTCCTAGGTGCAAACCACCACCATGTGCATCTCTGTGAGCCTGAGCGGCTTCGTTGTGCTGGGCTGCTTGTTCGCGCCCAAGGTGCACATCATCCTCTTCCAGCCCCAGAAGAACGTGGTCACTCACAGACTCCATCTCAACAGGTTCAGCGTCAGTGGGACCGGGACCACTTATTCCCAGTGTAAGTAACAAAACTGCTGCCTTTCTATGAGGATGTTGGGTTGCGGTGGGTTTGGGTAAAGACAAGATGGGTTTTTTACCAGCAACAGAAAGACCTTTATAGGCTGAGCTGTGTATTCTGTGGAAGCATCATTTCATTTGTGTCTGGAGAGAAAAACTCATCCCCCTCCCATGGGAATCAGCTCAGAGCCTGCTCTGAAGCTCACTGAAGTCAGCAGAAAGCTTTTGGTGGGCTCTGACTCCAGCCCGCTGCACAAAGCAAGCAGAGCCCATCGCTCGCTGTCATTTGGGCAGCAATGACAGGAACAGATTGCCCTGGAGCATTCCTGTCAAAATGACACAGCGACAGGACCTGGGCCACAGTGCAGCATGCTCTCAATGGCTCTTATCACCTGCATGATAAGGAAAGGCTCCAAGTCTGCAGCAAATGCACACAAGGGATGCCGTAAACCATATCTGTATGCGGAGTGTGAGCAACACCCTTTGTAAGTGCCACCGTCAGAAGCAATCAGTGCTCTGTTGCAAGGACAGCTCATCTGTTCAGCCTCCCTCTTTTCCTTCATCTTCAGTCTCTTAGAATCATAGAATCATAAAATCACCTAGGTTGGAAGGGACCTTTAAGATCATCGAGTCCAACCATCAACATAACACTGCCAAAACCACCACTAAACCATGTCCCTCAGCATCACATCTACCTGTCTTTTAAATACCTCCAGGGATGGCGATTCCACCACTTCCCTGGGCAGCCTGTTCCAATGTTTGATAACCCTTTCGGTGAAGAAATTTTTCCTAATATCCAATCTAAACCTCCCCTGGCACAACTTGAGGCCATTTTCTCTCATCCTATTACTTGTTATTTGGGAGAACAGATTGACTCCCACCTCGCTACGACCTCCTTTCAGGTAGTTGTAGAGAGCGATAAGGTCTCCCCTCAGCCTCCTTTTCTCCAGGCTAAACAACCCCAGTTCCCTCAGCTGCTCGTCACAAGACTTGTTCTCTTCATCCCAAGCAAATTCACATCTGTGATTTTGATTTGAGGCTGTCGTTCCTCTTCTGGGTGAGTTGCTTAGGGATTTTTTTTTTATTAAAAAAAAAAATCACTTGTATGGGATTTTTACTTCCGTGTCAAGCTTAACTAGCCAAGGATGGGAGAACACAGCACCTTGTTCATGGAGCTCTGCAGACAGCATGCCTAAGCTGGAAAGCTAATTGAAAAAGCACACTCCAACTAGAAAGAGGCAAGGAATAAGAAACAGAGGAAAGGAGGGACACAGAGCGAGGCGAGGCTTGCCAGCAAGTTCACACTAACCTAGCCTCAGGTTTTTGAGTATGACCTAAATTTCAAAATCGGCTAGAAATCTTTGGCACTTCAGATTTCAGCCAGAACACGAAAGGAACTTGGGATCACGCTGTGTATCACATTGGCAGGGTTTAGGAGGTAAAGGGGTCCCAGCCATCTCTGGATCTCCCACTCCACTCCCAAACCACACTGTATCATGAATGCCCAGCGCCCCTTAACACGAGAGCGGCCATGTGGCTCCGCATGTCTCCCGTCTCATCAGAGTCAGGACTGCATTCAAACCTGACACTGGAAATCGAAATCTCCTTGCTGTTTTGGAAAACTTAAACCAAGAGAGATGAGATGGCCCTAAGTGCCCAAAGTGCTGAGCACTACCAAAAGGCCTGGATTTGCAACACCAATGGATTCCCAATAACCTTTAGAAGTTCGGTCCTTTGATGAAATGGTAAGTCCCATTAGATTATTTTCCTCCCTTATGAATTTTGTGGTCAAAATTATGAATAAGTGGTCTTTCCAAGTTTTTTAATTCTCTCATACTATGCGATAAGATTAGTCAGAAATCATTTTGATTCATGGCTATTTTTGCACAGGACTGCATTTTGGAATTTTATATTTTTATTATAACAGCTGGATAATACCTATGTGTGCGCAAGCATGCGTGCAACTGAAAGACATCTTCAGTGCACACCTTTACATTAAAAGTCTACTTTTTCAGGTTTATGAATAGCTTTAAGATATTCAAGAAAGCATAAAAATCCAGACTTACAATCTCTTGCTACTTCATTGTTTAGAGAGGTGGCCCCAGTCATCTACTTTTCCTGTTTACACCTAGCTGAATAAGGGCTGCTCATGTTTGTTGGTTTTTTTGGACCATGGCAAGATATGGACCTGGTAGCAGGATTAAAAGGTCCATCACATACACTGGAAAAAGCCCTATAGTTTCCATCTAGGACAATTATTTGGGAAAATAACACTGAGAATTCATTGTCTATCACAGCGACAATATTTTTAAGATAGAAAATTTTCCCTTACTCCATTCCATTTGTTTGTAAATTATTTTAAAGAAATGTTCAATTTTTTTTAAACTGCTTAGTAATTTATAAAGCTCCAAAAAGGTTGTCATCCAGATTGATTCTAATCCATGTCTAAAATATTCCTTTCATCAGTTCCGGGGCTGTCAGCTTGTTTTTATTCTGGTCTTGATGGTGTTTTCATCAGTCATAAACGGCTTAATATGAGACTGATCAAAATTAGCTCCAGGGCAACATCTGAAAAGCCAGTTCCTGTTCATTATCAGAGCTTTAGAAGACAGGAGTACCCAAGTTGCTCAAATGGGCAGTGTGTTTCTTATCTCCACGGATTCCCACTTCCATTGCATTTCAGGGCTGCCACCACCTCTTTACTCCATCAGTCCTTAATGCCATGAGCATAGTGGGTCATGAGCAGCAACTGACTCACTGGCAGTTTTTAACACAGTTCTTCAAACCGTGAAAACTGGCCAAACACGATGAGAAAAGGTAAGTGACACTCATGATGCTCTTGGGTAGGGCTAAGTGTTTGCTCTAAATGTGGATCACAACCACATCCCTTAAACTGAGCAGTGGAGGGAGGGCCTGAGTCAATGGTCAACCACACAAGCTGCAGCATGGTCGTTAGAGCTAAACTGAGCACCTCATGTAGTCATCTGAATACAGCCCCTCATCCTTGCTACGTGCTCTGCAGAAAGCAAGTAGAGGTGATTACTTGGGTGCTAAGCAAGGAAACTTGTTTTAGAGGCACCGAGCTTTGATCATTTTGACAGTTGAATCCTGGACTTTAAGCTGGAGAGAGGCGGGATATATGTGTACTTAAGTATATGACATGTTTTTAAACATATATATCCATACACATTTATTTGAATCTAAAAATTCACATTTGGCAGAGTGGTGCATAAGTTATACTTCCCCGGCAGTGCTTCCCCACATCAGGATATTCCCCAGTTTTCCTGTGGCTTGTTTTATGGGCTTGGCAGAGGTATTCCCATAAGGTAGGTGGTCAGCACTCATAAAACTTTCCAGAGAGCTCAGGACTGATTTAAACACTTACATGATTTAGGCTGAGCTTTTACACCCAGAAGGTGTCATTCATCCAAATTATGTCCACATGGAGATCTGCACACAGACTTGAGCTCCTCCAGGTGTCCTCCAAAGGGGTCAGAAAAAGAATTGAAGCTACTCTTTATAGCCAAGCTGGTAAATTTTCTCTCTCGGAATTTTTTTTTTCCCAGCCCCTGCTCCAAACTAGCCTTGATATATGGCTTTTATACATGATTAACTCACAGTTTTCCGGCTGTGAGCATGAGTAGAGGAAGCAGCACACAGAGAGCAAGTTTGAATCTGCCTGTTCCTGACTATGCAGACATGCTGCAAGGTGCCCACAGCAGTGCTGGCCTCTTGCATTTTCCCTCTGGCTCTTTATCTAAGCAAAATGAAGGACAGCCAGGAAAGAGGAGATCAAAAGCATGGACTGCAGCCAAATCAAGACTTCTGGTCATGTCACACAGTTTTTCCTTGGCCTCAACACAAGACAAAATGGAGGCGAAGCAATATTTCAGGAAACCCCTTGGCTGCTGCTGTGAGACTCGATGTGAAACACAGAACCCTGCAGGACCAGCGATTAACATTGCCGAGGCCTGTAAGGAAAAATAAGATCTTTTGCTGAGTCTCAGAGAGAGCTGGGTACTCAGTGTGAACACTCTACTCCACCCGGCAGAGTTAATAACTGCCTCCCAGCACTCCAAGAGAGGTACGTGCTGTGGAGGAAGCCTGGGAACTGAAAACACAAGGCCACTTGTTTCTCACCCACCACCATTTTTCTCTGTCCAGCTTTGACATCCTCCTGACCCACTTACCGTAGTATTTGAGCTATTCATGCTCTTCAATGCGTTGGACTTCAAAAAGAACCCTGAAGCTAAAAACATTCTGGGTGGGTGACTGATGTTCACAGAAACGAAATGCTTTTGCTGGTAGTCATACTGCGGTAGAACGGGGGTTTGAATCAGGTCTCCTAAGCAGTACTGGTTTTTCTATTTGCCAACGGTAAGTAGAAATAAAAACACCAACAATAATAAAAACGTCAGGTCAATGTGCTGCCATATTACACCCAGTTAAAAACTGAGTACAAAACCTGATGGTTAATTTTCAGAAAATCATAGACATGATTTTACCTACAAATGATTGCTTTCATATATGTGACTCACAACACATACCCAGGCTGTGAGAGATCAAGCTCCATCTGCCTTATTCAGAGCAGGGTCTCATTCTTGGCTCTCCTATTTATCAGGACTATGTCCTGCCCTCTAAGTAGTAGGTTAGTCCAATAGGTGAAGTAGATCTCCTCTTGTTAAAGCAGTTTATGTTTCCCATGAAATATTTATTCAGTCAATGAAAGAATTAGAAATAGTAGCTGATTTGAAGAAATAATGATCTGTTCTGAAAATGATGCTGAGCCTCTTTGGAGAACCAGTCTGCAACTACGAGTGTAGCCAGCACCAGTTTTGGAAGACTGAGCATGCCCTTGTCAGCTGCATAAATTGCTTTTTACACTGGATGATTGAGTTTACTAAGTCATTGCTTGCCGTGTGTTTTCTTTGATGAAGGCATCACATTTCTCTGGGTCACTGTTATCATTAACCTAATGTACCTTTCAAAAAATGGCTTTGTGGTGCCATGAGTGGAGGTGTCACAGAGTATCTGAAAACACATTCCTGATGCCCAATGGATAATTTTAACAAATATGGACAAACTAGCTTGCTTTTAAATTAAAATCCACAAGGCTTTAGCAGGATGGTAATATATCCTACAGTGAAAATACAAATACATTTAGAAACAGATTCTGATACTCAGATTTAATTGTCATTTTATATCACTGAAGCAATGAAAACCTGCTGTACAAAATATTAGGCATTGTAAACAAGGGTATCAGAATCTGGCCCTCACCTCTGGGTGCATATTGAATCCTCATCCATACCTCTTAGAAATAAAGGGTATTATGGCCAGAAATCATTCTGGGATTAGGTAAGAAATAATCTTGCTTTCAAATTCAGTTATTAAAAAATTTCTTCGCTCCATCCAACATGTATGGAGATTTCTTTTTTTTTTTAAATAAAAAGTAGATCAACACACAGTCCTAATATGCAGAGATGGATTCTCTCCTGGATTTAAAAATGCACATATTTTATTTCAGGAATGTCCATTCCAATGATGTGAAAGCTCAAAGGATCAGACTTTAGCATTTCTTGCCAATAAACCACAAAAAACCCAAACGTTCACTTTTTATTCTACCGGGATATCTTAGCGCCCCTCTAGCTATATCAATTCATACTACCATGCAAAGTGCTAGAAAGGGAGACCCAGTGGCCCAGAATCATCCCCAAAAAATTGCATGTATTTTATTTAGACACTTCTTGGTGAAGCTTAGTCAGCCTAAGTGCTCTCAATGTTCCGCAAAGAGAAATCAGGTTCCTCCAGAGGATGCTTCCGCCTCAGCTCTGAATTGCCTTGTAGAGGTACAAGCAGTACCTCCATCAGCTCCACTGCTGACACAGTCACGTACACTGACTTTTCATGGGCCATGTTGGTTGAATTGGGTGAGATGGTCCAGATCAACATAAATTCTAATCCTACATGCCGTTGTAATTTTTTTGCTGCCCTGAAGTCGGTTGATTTTCCCCTCTCTTTCTCTTTCAGCATCTGCTAGTATGTACGTACCGACCGTCTGCAACGGAAGGGAAGTTCTGGACTCCACCACTTCATCTCTGTGATTGTGACTTGCAGTTCAGTTCTTGAGTTTTTAGACTGTTAGGCAAAATTTTGCACATGTTGTGCAATCCAGAAAACACCAGAAAACAAAAGAAATCAAAACAAAACTAGTACCTTTTTTTAGAAACAGTGTAATAAATTATTTTTGAGGATTGTACAGTATATAGTGATGTTCTGGAACTTTTTAGACTGATTTTAGACCTTCTGTTGTTAACAGTTGTAAGGGACATGTAAATAACCATGGTTCACAATGTGCATAGTCCTGCAGTAAGAGAGTGATTTGTTGCAAGCACAGTTGCAATGTTAGGTGACTTCTTTCCTACGAAATTTTTTTGTAGCTCCTTGTTGTAATTAACTTAGACTGCATTTCTATGTTGTATATTACAGTTACCTTACGTGTAACAGATTGGTTTTCTCAGCACAAAACAGCAGTATTAATGTAAAGGCACCAATAATAAAAAGCTAAAAGTTTTTCAGCATGGTTTCATTTTTGTTTCTTCCTCCCTCAAGGTCATTACATTTCTCTAGACATCAGGATAGACAGAAAGGATGAAAAGTCTGCAGTACTAGTGTGTGTACACACGTATCTGTGAATGGGTCTGTGCCCGTGTTGCAAAACCCACATCACGTAATATGTGCTTACGATGAATGCTCTGTCAGGGTCAAGTATAAATTCCCTCTCCTTAAAAAAATGCACATCATTAAAGCATCTCAAGTGCTCTTTTTGTTCTTAAAAAGTAAAGTAATTTTCAAAAGTGAAAATGTCTAATTGCATCTCAATGAGATATTAGCAAAGAATGTTTGATCGCTGGTTCACTCGTTTGGCATGACTTAATGCTGTCATGCACGTAATAGATTGGTAGCATATAAAAACCAAAGAGATTTTAGATTAGGTTGGCAAAGAGATGGAAGAAAATCTGTCAGAAAATTAGCTAAGACTGCTTTATACCTCCAGCCAAAACAAAGCTGGTTCAGTTTGTCTGCATCAACCACAGAAATAGAGACCAAAAAAAGACACAAAAGAGAAATCCAAGAGACATTTACACGTCTCTGGGGTGACCTCTGCATTCAAACCAAACAATTCAAGACACACATACTAGCTACTTAGACAATTCCAAAATACCTTTAAAGTCTGGCTTTTATAACTGCACTCTTAAAGCTGCCCTCACTCCATTGAAACAATCTGAAATCCTCCCTTCCGCCAGGTCCAAAAAGCCATTAAGGAAACAAACACACCTTTGATTAATGTGTCTGGGCATATTTACCTAAGGGCTTGTTCCCGTTGATCTCATTCCAGCTGAGGTCAATAACAAAATTCTCATTGACTGCAAAGGCAACACCACCGAGGCTTGAAAGGCAGACACTACAGATACATACTGTTGGATGTACAAGCTCTCTGGAGCCCAGTTCTCTGGCACTTGCAGATGTTTTTACACATTTCTGGAAAGGTGCAAGTCCTTAGGGCTGAACTGGCAAAGGAAGCAGCTGTTATTTTGAACGCAAAAAATAAAGATGCAGGTTCTTAAAATTCCTCCTCACAGATATATGCCTATTTTCTTTGGATATCCACATGTTCACCAGCAAAGACCTCTCGGTGTCTACACTTCTATGACTGGCTCCACAGAGAGCTTTTTAAGTCTCTACATCATGGAGCTGTCTAATACAAAAATCCCTGTGACTTTTCCCAAAATAAGCAGTGCTCAGCCCGTGTTACATGCAGAGCCCTGCATTTATAGAATGATAGAATCGTTTAGGTTGGAAAAGACCTTTAAGATCATCTAGTCCAACTATTGACCCTACTCTACCAGGTCTGCCACTAAACCATGTCTCTAAGCACCACAGCTACATGACTTTTAAACACCTCTAGGGATGGTGACTCAACCACCTCCCTCGCCAGCCTGTTCCAATGTTTGATAACTCTTTCCGTGAAAAATTTTTTCCTAATGTCCAGCCTAAACATCCCCTGGCGCAACTTGAACTCGTTTCCTCTTGTCCTATCGCTAGTTACTTGGGAGAAGAAACCAGCTCCCATCTCACTACAACCTCCTTTCAGGTAGTTGTAGAGAGCAATAAGGTGTCCCCTCAACCTTCTCTTCTCCAGACTAAACAATCCCAATTCCTTCAGCCGCTCCTCATAAGACATGTTCTCCAGACCCCTCACCAGCTTTGTTGCCCTTCTCTGGACATGCTCCAGCACCACTATGTCCTTCCTATACTGTGGCACCCAAAACTGAACACAGGACTCAAGCTGCAGCCTCACCAGCGCTGAGTACAGGGGCACAATCACTTCTCTACTCCTGCTGGCCACACTATTGTTGATACAGGCCAAGATGCCATTGGCCTTCTTGGCTACCTGGGCGCACTGCTGGCTCATGTTCAGCCGGCTGTCCACCAGGACCCCCAGATCCTTTTCTGCCAGGCAGCTTTCCAGCCACTCCTCCCCAAGCCTGGAGCGTTGCCTGGGGTTGTTGTGACCCAAGTGCAGGACCCGGCACTTGGCCTTGTTAAACCTCAGGCAATTGGCTTCTTTCTCTTAATAAACTTTGCAGTGCCTAATGTTTTGGGCCTGATTCCCACAGGGGTCAGGCTTTGACAGGCTGGGAGTCTTGCTTTCTGAATCAAGACCCCTTAAAGCATCTCAAATTAGGCTGCTACATTCGTTTGACTTTTTTGTGCTCTTTTGTGGACTAAGAGGCTGTTCACGGTATGGCAAAACGTCAGAATATCTGACCATAATGCTGATGTCCCTGCACCTACATTATCGTTACGAAGCTCCTAAAAATGCTTAAGCCAATGAGAATTTCTTCTCAATTGTTACGGAAAGCAACAATCAGGGTGAAATCCAGCTCACCTAACATTTATTAGTATAAATAGCTACATATGAGATTGTCAACCTGTTCTCCCTCTGTACTCAGTGAAGAGAAGTAAGCACAATTCCCTGCTCCATCTCAGAGTGCTGCTTTAAGCTGAGGTGAATCTCTCCAAACAAAAGCTAGCAGAGCTTGCTCAGATCAGAAAGTTTGCTCTGAAAAGAAAGGCATTGTGTCAGATGGCATTCCACCCCTAGAATCTAAATTGGCGTCACTGAAGCTAATTTATAGCAGGTGAGGATCTTACAGTCCCGGAGTTTTCATTCAGTTTGATAGCACTATTGAGAAAATGACCCACTGTCTGTGTCTGAGCAGGTGTTATGAATACTTAGGTAGTTTGAAAGCCACTTGCATGTGGGGTTTTCATACAAAAAACAAAACAAACAAAAAAAAAACCCACGTGGATCTCTGGAGTTCCAGCCCCACCGAATGTTCCCAACATTTTTGTACTTTACTTGGTTTTGTCCTAAAAGGTTTTCACTACTTTCCATTGGATGTCCAGGGATGCAGATTATCTGGTATTGCCTGATGATTCAAGTAATCCAGTTTCAAAACACAGCAAAACAAAAAAGGAAAATTCAAAGTCTGGCAGAGGCTTTGCACATATACTAGCATGAATATCTCTTGAGAAAGGGAATTTTTTTTTTTTTTTTTTGCTGTTGTCTCACATCATCATTTTAGTTTCTCTGTTTAAAACAGTTTGGAGTTTTTGTTCCCATTTGTGTAAAACTTGGCTTTAGAGTAAAAAAAAAAACTCCTCTGGTCTCTTTATTGCTCCCGTCACATATGAAGATTTGAGCAATTCACCTCAAAGCACAGTAGGTCCTGTCACGGTTCCTTGCATGCTGGAGGGAAGCCCCAAGTACCTTGGCTGTGAGCCTGAGGAGTGTCACACTGCTCTGACAGCCCTGCAGGCAGCCAACCAGGGGAAACGCTGGGGACAAGAGCAAGGCTTAACCCAGCATCTATGGTGCCTTTCTGGAGGGTAAAGAAAAGTTTATTTGTCATTCAGAAGCCATAACTTCAGAGTACCTTAGCTCTCCAATACAAATCAAGAGTGCAGAAAGGTTTGTGAAAAACGGATCACTTTTTATGTATTGGCTGAGCAGAAAAATAAGACTCAAAAAAAAATCATCACAGGTCAATCTGAAGTAAATAAGATTTGGGTTCGGTTTTTTTTGTCTGTGTTCTTGGTTGGTTTCTTTTGTAGGAGAGGTGGGGTTTTTTTAAGTCTTGAGTGAAGTTTGAAAGCAAAACCAAAATCAAAATATTTTATTTTGTCTTCGAGGGATTGTTTTTCCTGAGTTAATGGAACACAACTGGTTTCAGTCATAGCCAAAGAAATTTCAAAAGGAATTGTCTTTTCAACTGAAAAATGATCAAAACCTATTTAAAAAAATATTATGTTCTACCTGAACAAAACAAAGCCCAAAAATCAGCAGAAAATGTCCAAAATATCCTGGCTCCACCCAGAAATCTCAGCTCTGGTTAAAGAGGTCTCCACTGCAATCATTCACCCAATTAGTACACTTAGAGTAAGGGAGACCAAAACAAACCCTTAACTCATCACCAAATGCAGTCTGATGTCCATGATGTCATCGCCTACTCATTGATGCTTGCAGTCTGCAAGATGAAAGGCAGAAGCTGCTTATCCAGAGCCACCTCAAAGCTTCTCAGCAACATAGGCAAAGCCGAGTTTTGTCACCACAAGAAGTAGAGAGGCCAAGGCCAGGCAGGGCTGTTTTTGCAGGAGGAAGGGGGTGGGTAGGAAGCAAAGGCTGGGGGGCAACCTGGAGTGCTAATCTTCTCGCTTCCCTTGCCTCTAAGGAAGTGGCAGGGTCAGGAAGGGGCTTCTGTCTCCCCAGCAGTGCCACTTCCCTGCACACACCAACTCCTCCTTCAGAGGCAACAACGGCAAGCCAGACAACGACTTTCTAGCATGTTGCCGTTTTAAGTATGGAAGGAGGCAAGGACAGGAATGAGCTGTACACAACACCAAAACTCTCAGGGGTCACTCTTGCACATCTTTTATTCAAGCAAACACACATCCACACAACCTCGCCTTTAAGTGCTGCTAGAGCACCAGCCTCACAGTACACGGGACCTTAGAGTTTTCTTCCTGATGAGGTCCAACTCTATACATCCAGAGAAACAACCAAAACGCAGTGGCAGCTTACGGTCAACTCAATTCTCATGTCTGCCTTGTTCCTGCTGCGTGTATTCAGCGGGGGCAAACCCAACCAGGTGACTGGGGATGTCACCATACATTGTGACACACACTGTATATTTTAGGATGAGCCTGACCTCCTTTTACTTCTGTCCCTATCTCCTTACATGCTTGCCAAAGAAGTACAGTTCCTAAGCATTCAAAAGCAGCCAGAAAGAAAAACAAGGAGATTCAGTAAAAGAAACATACAAAGGGAAAGACTAAGAGAGAACACCACCAAAGATAAGCAGAACTTCCCAAGATTTCTCTTGAGGTTATCATTCCCTGTTACATTACCTAGAATAGCTATTTAAGGTCTTCATGCTTCATGATACGGACCAGCCAGCTGCATTCCTTGCTTAGGAAGAAGTGTCATCCCCATTGGTGTGCCAGCACCGACTGTAGCTGCTTTTACTCTGGCACTGAAGCACTTGTGTCGGCCACTGCTGGAGATGAGTCAACAACCGCTGGCTCCTAAATGGCAACATCTGCTGCTATCTTGTCTGATTATAATTAAGTATCTTATGGGTACTACTGGCTCTGGTAGGACAGAGAAACCAAAAACTGCAAACTTTCTCCCATACTAATGAAGAGTCTCAGAACTTCTTTTTTAAGAGCAAATAGTCAAATCCTTTCTTTCAACAAAGATGACAGCTCCTTGAAGCTACTCAGTAACTTTCCATTGTGGCTCTAAGACACTTAATTTTCCCCAAGCCTAGACTTTTAATCAATGGTATTATATATTACAAACATCAACCAACATAATCAGAGCCAAGATAGAATACATTCTTTGCGCATCTCCCCCCTAGCAAGCACTGTCAAAGCTAAGACAATAACGTTCTGCTAATTTGCCAATAATTTATACAGAGACATCACGAAAATGTGCTTAATTCTCAAAGAGATTCAGTTGTTTGACTCCAGATTTCAAAGAAAAGCATGCAAATGCAGCGATAAAATGCATTCTGTTTAATCAAGTGAACACATAACAGACTGATTCACATTGTTTTATGGCATCACATAACAGTTTCTGATGTGATTCCATGTGGGAGAAAAGGGGGAGGTTGCTGTAAGTATACTTTGGCAGACTACTAGAAAAGGTCACAGACAGCTGATTTCTTAATGAAGTGTTAAAGGCTTCCAAAATTTGCCTCTTATGGGTAAATGGAAACTTCCCCTTTCTACTATATTTTTAACAGAAAGAAAAGAATAGCAGAAGTCAGCTAAAATATGCCAGTGTTAACTTCCTTAAATGTTGGAAAATGCAATTTTCTTATTTTAAGGTAAATAAAGTCTACAGGATTGGTTTATATCCCACTATGTTAGCACTGCACCAGATATGCTATTAGATTGCCTGGAACAATTTTCAACAATATCATGACAAACCATTTGGAAGCGGAGCTGAGAAGGGTCATCCAGCAAAGTCTGTCAGAGCTGACAAAAAAATTCCACTCTATTTTATTTGGAAAATAAAAGGGAAAGAGAAGGGAACCAAACAAACCCTCTGTGGTATTAAGTCAAATTAAATATACTTCATGAAAATTAAGGTATTTTGATGTTACAATGATATGGGTCCAGTGATGAAAGAAGAAATTATGTTCTGGAGAATGAACTGTAATTATGTCTTGGAAAACACATGGAGAGAGAAGGGAAAAAAATTAGAGATGTAGACAGATGCAATTTGACAGCAGTGAAAAGCTCTAGCCGCCACTGCAGACCTGCAATGTTCAGGAAAGGCTGCAGTTCCACCAAACATCTCAAGTCCAAAATTTCAAATATATTTTCACTTTATTTTATGAATGCCCATCAGATATATATCTTTGATGCTACAGCACACTAGTTGAATAAAAATCAACAACATAAAAACCCTCTTCATAAAAGATACAAGAAGTGAAATCCCAAAGCCATAACCATTTACTCTGTGAGCATATCATCTTTGACAACCATATATAAATGACATCATGACAACAAATACAATGTACAATAATAAGTGTGCAATGGTACAAAATATACAAAAAGGAATGTGTATTTAATATACATTCAACAATACCCCATAAAAATCTTCGTTGGGAAAGTGAAGTGCCTTTTCAAGAACAACAAAAAATGTACACCACTTCAGTTAAGATGCCTGAAGTATCTCCTGTCAAAAGAGTAAAGCCTGTGTTCTTTGACTGGAGATATAAAATAACTGAGCTGAATTTTTCCTGACAAAAAAAAAAATAAATCTAAACTTCATAAAATTTTTGTCCGCATCTATAGTATAATAAAATATTTAGAGTGCAGAAAATTCAGTTTAATTTAAATTTTAATTAAAAGTGGGCCCTTTTTTATTGATAGATCTAGCTCAGTCATATAAAATAAAAAATCTATAGTCCTTATAGTAAAAAGACCATTTCTGCCCATATGTCTTTTCTGGTTTTGATGTATTCCACAATTCACATAATTTTGCTGCAATGGAAATATGACTCCGACCAGAGGTCAGTACAAGAATCGTTCCTCATTTTCTCCTGGCTCTATACAAGTCTTGCATAATTTTACTCAAATATTTTTTGCCTAAGTTTCAGATTCGACTTCAATGGGAACTTCAGGAAATTATTATAGTGGATATTATGAAGATCACATGCTTAAAACGTGGCTGATTTTATGAAAAAGCCCACCCAGCCTCCAGTTTTCAAGACATCATTTTGTGCCCTTCTTCCAAAGCAGGTACTTGCGTTGACAGCAGAAAGCATTTAGATGCTGAGTTGCACAAGTACATAACCCATGCTCAGCTCTGCTGGGTATCCGTCCCCATTCCTTGCGTGGGTCCAGAAATAAAAGTGGCTGAGTATTTCTAATAAGCCTCCCAACTGACAAAGTTGATCCCTGATTTCCAGAAGTAGAGATTCTTGCCTTACCTCCACAGTTCAGGCTTTGCTGGTTTGCAACCCAGGGAAAGGTGACATATTGGCAGCCTGAGGGAAGCTACTGAAACTGTCGATGACCTCTCTTGAAAGGACAAGATTCCACAGAGGGACAAGTGCAACTTGTACTGTAGGTATCACTTTCCTTCTCTTTAAAGAGTTTGAGCCTGCTACTGCCTATAAACTCATGGGCCCAGACCTACAATTCATATAACAGCAGTTAACACAGTTGAATTTAACAGCACCAGGTTTTACCCCAACCATGATGGCCATGACTTAGGCATCAGAATGGGTTCAACTTGCAGGTGCAACACCATCCCTCTTGTATTAGAGGCCAACACAGACCATCCAGCTCTTCAAAGCATTAAAATCAAAGGTATTTTCCAAACTCACCTCATGCTCATTCCCAGTACCATTCACGATTTTGATTCTAAGAGAGACTCATAGTTATGCTACTAAAGGACAATACACAACCTTTGCAGGAGGTTTCAGGCCTCTCCAAAAATCAATTCTTATGAATATGTGTAGAAGTAGCGATAGGAAATGAAAGGTACCTATAAATCACATGGCATGCCTGAGCGATGCCCAGGTGAATGCAAAAAAATTCACGTTATTTGCAGTATGTATATCTCTTCCTGAGTTGAATTTCATTCCCAGTATGGAATCCAAGTGTCTGCTTTCTTTTTTGGCAAGGTACTCAATCACATGGTAAGGCAATCCAATTTTCTGGTTTGCTTCCTGTGTTCTTTCCTCCTAAATGGACAAGCATTTCTCACCAAGATCACCACTACAATGTGTGCCAGAATATGTTTAAAATATGGTCCTGTAAAAATAGAAATTAGGTTTGTTTCTTTGAAGGCAGCATTAATTCTTCATATATTCTGGGATCTTGAAGATTTCAGCTGAACAGATTCAAAATGATCTTCCTTTTCCTGCAATGGAAATGACACGTTCCCATTAACTGTGATTCCTCAAATTCTCTCCAACAGTCATTGCAGTAATTTCTTCTCTTAATATGTCCAGGGCAGTCCTTGCCAAAGACTTCACTTTATTTCTACCACTGTCATTAAGTGCATAGTTTGACCCTTTATTATTTAATAACACTACTAATTCTGTAAAAAAATTTGGAAAATCAATAAAATTATGCCATATTGTTCACGGTACTTACTTTAGAGCGTACAGGGAAAGTTTGCATTTCATACTCACAGTATAGGACAGGTAGTCAGAGATGGGGAAGTGCAAGGTAATCATATCTATGGTTATTATTACTTATGAATACATTTCCTACAATAAATAAAATGTTTGGAGCAGTCTGTGAATGTGAACACCACTGCCTCACTCCCGGATTCCCATCCCAACTCCTCCCCTGGGAGACCCACAGGACAAAAAGAGTCTACAAATCCTCTGCCATCTTAAAAATCAGGGCTGGAGGGTTGAGTTTTCTTTCTGTTTTTATTTGCCAGGTGACAGCCCTGGCCATCTGGCATCAGGACGAGAAGTGCGGACGTACGCGTCACTGCATGTGTGAACAACCCAATGGTCCACGCAGAAGCAATGAATGAAAGAGCCCTAATAAAACTACTCACTAGAAAACGCTGGTTCTTGCTTCATGTACCTACCTTTTATACCTGTTGATGTACACAAACAGTTTGGAAACTATGTTAAACTAACCTCATGACCTGATCTTTAAAGCCATCTCCCTCAGAGATCAGGACAGCCTACCACAGACGTGAGAAAGCGCAGGGGAGAAAATTGTCCTACGTTAGCTTACTGCAGAGTATATATTTCTTGTTCTGAAGGACATGGTATTGTTATGCCGGAGACAACAGATGGAATGAGAACAGCCTACAATCTGAAGCAGTTTCATAATTCTTTAACGTCTATATTCTCATTAAAAATAACTGCCATTTCTTTCTATACTACAGGCCTAGCCCTGAATTCCTTGGGTACTCAAAACCACTAAGAGCTTCATGAGATGTTTTGCTTCATAGAAATGCCATTGCCTGAAGCTTGAACATATAGTTAGGATACTTCAGATTTTTCTTTATCTCCCAGTTTACATTTCTCCTCTTTTTCTCCCATTTTCTGTCATATATTTTTTCTGTATTTTACATGCATATGCAGCAGGAGATGAATTTCTTCATCTTCTGCATAAATTAAAACTGATGCCTATAACATTTGTTTTAGAGAAATATATATTAAATTCCAGTTATCTGCAGGGATACAGGACACAGATTTCAGTAAACTAATGAGGTACTGGAAGCTGAGTTTGCCAGCTATGATTATCTACCAGGAATAAAGGAACCAGCTTAGAAATATCTGACAGGCTTGTTTGAAAAGGAGAGAATACTCATGGAGCCTGCTACAATGGATATAGGAACTTTAAAAAACTCTTTTTGAGTCCAAATAGGCATTCAAGTGGTCTGAATACTAAAGTACTAAAGCTTACTTTAAAGAGAAAAAAACAAAAAACAAAAAAACACTTCTCCCATGTTCTCGTCTCTATACTTCTAATCAGGAAGGAGCCAGTGGCTGGTGCTGCAAATGGAGTCAGCGAAGCTTTTACACTTATCAAGCATTCAGCAAAACACGACCCTCGCCAGCAGCACTGGTCATTACGCTCAGGCACAGCCAGCGAAGCCATTTCACGGTCAAAAACCCATCATCAGTATTTCAAAGTCCGTCCCTATAGGATTCAAAATGGAATCAACTTCCATTTTTGCAACACCACTGCAAAACTTGACGTGATTTGACTTTATTTACATTTTCAATATTCTCAATATTGAATTAAGAATTAATATTGAATTTCTGCCCCTTTCCAAAAGGAACAATATTGATTTTGCAAGACAAATAGTCAGTCTGGGGTCAAGGGGAAGTTCCGCATATTAGTGGTGTAATGGTAACTTCTCCTAGGAGAGAAGGATCTGGGGAGCAGGTAGTGTGGAAAGAGGACAGCAGACTAATAAAAATAGTAGAAGAACAAAGAGAAGAGAAAAATAAGGGGGAAAAAAGGAGGCACACAGCTTTTAATTACATTGCACTCAATCGCAGAAAGGGAAAAAAAAAAGGGATCTAAGAAAAAAATCTCAAAATTCAACATTCTGAAATATTTGGACAAGAAACAAGGGAGTGACTTTTTAAAATAAATTTTTATCACAATCTTTTAAGAAACCTTCCTATTTTGAAACAACCCACTTCAGTAGAACTGTTCGAAAGGGAAAACAGCATCCACCTTTATCCTGATCATAAGAGATGCCCCAGCTGGACTCCTTTAAAGACATCATTACCCTTCCCATAGACTTCAAGGCACTTGGAACAGAGACCAAAGTGCTTGTGGGATCTACCAAGATAGTTCTCTGTTGCTCCTCTCAGAAATGTTCAAAGGACACCAAAGACCTTTGTGCTGTGAATTCAGACATGCAACAATCCACATCACAGGTGCTGCAGAAAAACTGCTTTTTGCTGTTGCTTCCCGCTGAAATGGAGGAGGCTGCTGTATTGGGTAGCAGGCTGTGGCTGATGCCTCCTCTTCAACTGAATCATACAGTACTCAAAATTCTGGTTCTCAGGACAGCCATGAAGCCAGCCCAGGTGAGCTGCAAGCAGCTGGCTGGTGGCTATCTTCCCAATGTTAATTTCCTGTGTCTATAATAGTTGTGTTTGCCTCAGCAATGCAGGTGTCTCGTAGGAACCTGGGAAGAGATGTCCCCCCCACACACTAACTGCTCTTTTTAGGTATCACCCATACAATAAGGAATGCTACTGAAATCCCTCTGCAGAAGAGGGAGCATTTACTCAATACCCTGCAACATTTCCTATCATTACCCATACTGTGGATTTCAGCGGATCGACTATGGACTGGGTGACATGTGCGTGGGAGGCTGCACAAAGCACTGTGCAAATCACAGCCTCATCACGTCCAGTAATAAATAAAGGTAATAATTATTTTTAGTATTAACAGTAGTAATTACTACTCACCTTCGTTGCCAAGGACTTGAGCTTCCCCAGCAGTGACTGCTTATTTGAATAAACTATTTCTTCTTCATTATCTTCTCCTTCCATTATAGCACAGCTGTCAGCAGCTGGCAGCTCACACTCTTTTGAGTTCGCTGTCATCACTAATTTGGAATATTTATACTCCAGCCTGAAGATACAAAGACAGACAGGCATAGGGTTTTTTACAAATGTCCCATATTCACAAGTTTTGCAATTTAGATTATCTGCAGTCCTTCCACATAGTTACTTCTGAGATATTTACTGGAAATTAGATATTTTTCAATCATTAAAACACATAACCGGAATAGTAGTAATAATACATCAAGCTGCTGCTCTCCAGATTAGACCTCTGTTCTTATAAAAGAGCCATGTTTTCCCAAAAAGACCACAAGTAGGTCAAGAGGATTCCCTGCATGAAGAAATGCAACCTGTGTGCTGCTTGGGGCAACAGCAGTTCTGACTTCAGCCTGTTAGCGGAAGCTGCATCACATTCCTGTCCAAGGAGTTGATGAGGGAAAGGAGACACGGGTAACAGTGTGTGGAAGGAAGCAGCAAGAGGTGGGGACCATGATACTTGAGTCTGCATTTGGTGAAGGTGGATGCGCTACAGGGCGATGAAAACCCATGGAGGTGGAATCACAATTTGAAAGTTTATGGCATGAAATTTGGGAAGCAGAGGACAATGAGGATGGAGAACAGTCAGTATGTTCAGTCTGAGAAGCAGGGATCTTTTGGGTGTGTACCAGACATGTCCTGCCAAAACAGACCTAAGCAACAAGAACCTTATTGTAACCCAGCTGAAACGGACTAATTACACTGAATAGATACCCTTTTGGTCTTCAGACCTTGAGAAAGCCATATTGCTTCAGGACCTAAGGCCAACTTCAAACTCTTGGGGGTTAAAAAGGCAGCTCCTGTTGGGAAATTATGGCATAACAAATTGCTGTGGATTTTCTATACTTTCCTCACTAGCATTTTTGATAGTCACTGTTGGCAGAAGAAACCTCAGCTTGGTGGATTAACAGACTGATCCAACATGGTATTTCTCATCAACATTGTCATAAGATCAGATCCGTGAACTGTCTTTCTGTTCACTACATCAAGTTTTTAGCTTACTTTTATATGGATCACCATTTGCAGTACTTACTTCTGGTTCTTCTTCCAAAAATAGCAGGTCAAGGCTATGAGCAGAACAGCTGTGAAAGCACCAACACCAGCTCCAACTTTCAGCCAAAAATCCACTGTTTCACAAGTGCTGGTCCTTTTTTCTGGCAAGGGAACCCCTTTAATGCAATGTTTTGGCTCATTCCACACATATAAGGTTTCCTTTCAAAAGCAAAACAGAAAACACCAAAAAGTGAGCTGCTTGTAGGAAAAGAGAGAACTATTTAGAGTTGAAGAAAACAAGTTGCTTTGAGCTAGAAAGGTTAGAAAAGGTTGTTTTCGATGAAAGCAAACCAAAACATGCACTTCAGGTTTTCAGACTCTAGGTGGAATCATATTGTCTACTCAATTGTCCCCTTGATTGTGCCTGCAGGTTGAGGCATGGCAAAAGGATTTCCTCTTCCATATTGCTCTTCACCTGACACAACATGGGTTGGACAGTGACTGTGAATGTGTTGTGCCTGCATTGGAGCTGTCGATCAACAGGAACCTGAACCTGTGAAAGGATTTCCTAATATTTGACTAGAGAAGGCAGCAGCAAAAAAATTGCAAGCAAGGAAGGATGAATTTCTGAACTGAAATTCTGAATCCTGTCCTAGCCTGCCCCTGATGTTTATGACTATTAAAGGATTGAAGTCCTCTGGGCACCCCATCCTTCACAAATAACTTTACTGCATGTATGAGTGCATACAGAGTTCACGTCCGTACCCACATAGCTGGTCAGCACAAGGAACCACACTGCCATGGGTATAAATATCCCTGAGTCTCAACACAGCACCTCAACAGTAAGACTTGCACCCAGGCAGCTCAGAGCCTGGACTGAGATTTCCCAACTGTCCCCGCACTTACATATTGATTTGCACACCAAATTTCAACAGAGTCCGAGTTATACCCAAATGAACCCATCTGACTTGGAGACATGGGTCCTTGTACCTGAAATCCTTTTTTGCAGGCTCCCTCAATCTCGTGGTAGTCTTGCTCCGTGCAGAGAGGGCAAGCTTCTGCACTTTCCCATACAAAGTAGAAAGTGCATCCATCGCAGGTGCCGGCGGGACATGAGCTAGGAGGAGAGCAAAGCTTAGTTATCAGTTATGAAACACTCTGGGATTTGCATCCTCACTCCACATTCTGCCGCTGAAGATTGCTAATGGTAAGCACACCAAATGGGTAAACATCCGTCAAGTCAGCAGATGGCAAAATCTGGGGAAAGAATTTTTCCTGGTTTGTAAAATGCTTTCTCAAGTGAAAACAGATGTTGGGCTGTCAAAGGTCTAAAATAACAGTTCAGTTCCTGGCAGTGAGTGCTACTCACTCACCTACGATGAAGAGAAGAGAAAGAAGCATGCCTCGGAGATCAGCAGAACTACTCCAGCGCTTCACCAGCACGGGCTAGCCCAGCACGCACCTCTATCGCTGTTCTCCTGCACTGGGTGACTGTTCCGCATGAATGCTGCTATCTGGTTCCTGCTGCTGTTCTAATGATGTCTGGGTGATTTCGTCCATATGGAATGGACTTGTCCTGTCATGGTTAATTACTAGAAGGATGTTCACCAGTTAATGAAGAGATAACAGCTTCTCTTAGTCTAAGAAAGACTAATGACCTTATTTTGTATTCAGCCTGCAAAAGAAAGTTGTACTGGCAATGGCAGGACATTCACGCAGTTTTTATTACTGACAATTACATCAGGTCTAACAGCAGCAGTGGCCAAAAGTCCATGCAAGAAGCTAGGCCATGTAAATGTGAAATATATCCATACAGAAAAATGGATTTAAAGTTTTTTTTCTATAGCATCTGGAAATCTGTTATCCTGATCTGAAGGACTGAAAAATCCACAGCCCTAAAAGCCCATTCTGGCTTATCCTGATCTGAATAACTGACAACTGTCCTCTCTGGATTATGGAACCTTTTTTCAATATGCATGGCAAGAGAATTGACAGACCTTTCCCCTCAACCTCTTTCATCTCACACTGTAACTTCATGGGATACTAAACATCATGTCTTGAGGATCAAGGAGTTGTTACACGCAGTATTATTTGACATGTATCAGACACCCCACTGCTTGAAAATAGTTGTCTGACTACTGAGCTAATCAAAGGGGGCTAGGAAGGGAGAAGTCAACAAGAACTGAGATAAGGTACGTCATGTCAGCTGTGTGCCATTTCTGCCCGTGCTCACACTTTTAAAAGCAAGGTAGGTTACTTCTCCTTCACTACTGGTGGGTTATCACAGCTCACATCACGTTTAACCTATAACACTAGACGGAGGATTTTCACACGACAGCTGATAGATAGTGGCTTGTTGCCCAGCATAATCTGTAGTGTCAGGTCCCTAAGAAACTGGGGTAAGCATCTCCAAAGGTGTTCAAACATCACTCATCCATCGCCTGTGAAGTAGACGCCTCTTTGCCTTCATTCCGGTGAGCATGGTTCACCCATCCCAAGAGGAATGGGGATCAAAGAGGATCCTACACTTCACGCACTACTAGCTTTTGGGAAGAAAACTTAGCTTTTGGGAAGAAAACTTAACTTTTGGGAAGGAGGACGAGTGAGAGGGCTATCAGCAGTTTTACAGTAACGTCCAGACAGACTAAGATGGGCCTTGACCCCAAAAGAGGAGGGTTATCAGAGTTGAGGGGACCTTCTGAAGGATCACAGGGTGTTGCTANCTTTTGGGAAGGAGGACGAGTGAGAGGGCTATCAGCAGTTTTACAGTAACGTCCAGACAGACTAAGATGGGCCTTGACCCCAAAAGAGGAGGGTTATCAGAGTTGAGGGGACCTTCTGAAGGATCACAGGGTGTTGCTAAAGAGTAATATTCTTTTACTGTTTTTTCTCTGCAACTTTTCAGGTGCAGGCATAAACAGGACTTTGGAAGAAAGAAGCTTTTGGAGTCACTTGAATCAGAGTAAAGGGAACAAAAAGTCAGGCAAATTAAACATAACTGGTACAAGGGATCGAGGATACAAACTGGAGTGGTGAGACACATAAATAAATACATATAGAACTTGAACTAGACAGACTCAGGGCTCACATAAGCATTTCAATAGCAGGTTTCATAGTTTCTAGGACATGTTGCTCTTTTTTCAAAAAAATCACTTTGTCCACAGCCACCGCTGTAGATCAAGGAGGAAAAACTACCTCTCAAAGCCCTGACTAGGCAGTTCTAATACAGAGGCCAAAGATCAAAACAAGGAACTGAAATAAAGGAGAAGTGGAGACAAAGAAAACATCGCTACATTTTGTTTTGGCTTTAAGCTTGGAACAACTTGCCTGAGCTCTAACCTCTCTCACCACACAGCCTAAATACAGAGCAGTCAGTCTGCTGGGAGGTGATGGACACACCGTCCTTCACCTAGGAGAAATGAGTGAGACCTCCTGGGTGGCTGATGGGGGAGACAGCACTCTTTATTGCTGTTAAGTATAAAATTACGAATGAGTTTTGTAAAGATTACCTGGGGAGAAAAGGCTTTTTGGCACTACTAGGATACAAACACTTAAATACCTGGGCACAGAAAGGTCTCCTTGGTCTGGTTTGTTGGGGTTGCATCTCATTGTCACAACAGTTGCACGGCCATTTTCACAGGAGGTTGTCGCTGTTGAAGACCTAATGTCAAACAAGAGGAGAAATGTAAAACATTTCCACTACAGTAAATACATGTTGCTCTTTCATAGGTCTCTGTCCACTCGTGCAACTGCAATACTAAAGAAATACCCTTTACCACAGCACTTTTGCCTTTGTTAGCTGGAAGAAAAAAAAAGGAGCAACAGAAGCAGGGTAAGTTTCACCACTTTGTTTAAATCTCAAAGTGCTCTGAGATGCCACTCAGGGAACTGCTCTGTTTTTCTAACTAATCTGAATTCTGCTCAGTCAAGGAATAAACCTGCCCCACAAAACGGAACAGAATGGTTAGAAAAGAGAATCACTGGTGCCATGGTTGGTTTGTTATTCTGCTGGAGAGTTTATGATGGCTCTCTCCTCGCCTAGTAATCTGAGAACCACACTGTCCTGAAATAGCACAAGGCAAAGGGCATTCAAAAAATGGACCTTATTCCAACATGATAGACATTGTAAGCCACGTTCATAGTATACTCGAAGTAGGGTCACTGGTGTGGGGTTCAGTTTGCATAATCAGACACATAATTTAAGTATTCACATATGCATAAAGCGTTGATATCCAAAGTGCTATAGCCAATTAAGATCGATTGCTAAAGCCAACACAATCTGGAGAGCCAATCAGTAGAACAAATATAGGTATGTGCCTCAAGATAAGCTGAGTAGCCCTATGGGCTCCAGAGTCCAAGCTTAGAAACCCAGTTCACATGAAGATGCATGTAGACAGCTTAATTGAGGCGATCTTTGAGCTAATTCTTACCCAAGCTGAGGTATTCTTTTTATGGAGGAAAATGAAGAATAGGAAAAGCACACTAGTAACTGAGTAGGTTGGAACAATTATTTTTAACTTCGATTAGTTTGGTTTTGTAACATCAAAGAAAATAGGCAATGGGAAGTGGACGTATCAAAGCCATGTATGAGAAACTATGGATAGGAACATGACACTGGAAGTGGCACCTGGATGAATCAAAGCTCTGGTATAACTCTCTACAGATGAAGTGTTATTTAGATTTGAGTAAAGTGTTTGCTGATTTCATAAGATGTTCTTCAACATGCCGATCAATATCAGCCTGATACTGATTAAAGTGATAAAGATTAAAGGTGGATTAAAGATCTCCCCTCACAGTTTTAGTTTCCTTTAAAAAAATGAAGAAATTTGATGTACCAATAAACAGTATTTTTTACCTACTTGTAAAAGAAATGCACATCAGGTGTTTTGCTTGGAGAGGGAGGAAACATATCTGCCTTGATGCTGATATTTTCCAGCATTGTTTCAACAGTAGCTCCTAAAATTTGAGAAGAGGAAAAAAAAAAGGAACAAGCTAAGAATGGATTTCTGAGGGGTTCACATATAACATTTTCTCAGTTGGAAAAGTATGGGTCTCACTTAACAGCATTTAATGACATTATACACTTTCTTCTATTCTAACTAACTTTGCAGATTTGTATGTTCCTCATACAGTCTGATTTCTTCATACAGACATAACAAAACAAAAAATTAATAAAACAACACCAGTGTAAATAAGTTTTACTCTTTTGTATAAATTTAAAGCAGTCACGGGATATTACAGAATCATAAAATAATTCAGGTTGGGAAAGGAATGCTGGGGATATCTGATCCAATCAAACGCTCAAAGCATATGCCTTGAATGTATAACCCTAACACATCATAACCACGTAACACCCTGAGCAACCTGCAGTACTGTGGGAGAGAAACTGAAAGATGCAATGACAAGATTCAGAAGGATTATGGAGTTCTAGGCAAGCCTTGATGGCACATTTTGGAGGCTGCTGTGTGGAACAACACAGGTTACACAGGTCTGCATGGATTTTGGAGAAGAGATGAAATAGAAGAAGGTTCAAGTAACGGAAGTTCTTAGAGATCCTTCCAACCCCATGAACCAAAGAAGACAGAAAATATTGGTGCTGCACTGCAACGTTTCAGAAGAAGAGAGAGCTGTACAAATGGGACAGGCTGCATCCTTCTAGTGAGGTGAAAAATTGTGCGAACAGCAAGAAAAAGTGGTAGCAGCCAGCAACTGGTGGGAAGATGGGAAGACTGTAGAAAAGAAGTTTTCCACTTGTTCTTGCAACAGTTCAGACAGCCTAGCTGAATTCTTAGGACTTTGACTTGACTGGCATTACATTAGGGAGGACAATTCGCACAGCTGGAAAATCTAAGTGTGGTTATAACCCTTTTAGGTAAATACAGTAGATAACAAAGGTGACAGTTTGCACTAGATGCTACTGCCTGGTGTAGGACAAGTCAGAGCCTGGGACTGTGAAAGCACATGGATCAATGAGCTCAGTAACATTGCTCAGGAGGGCTTGCAGGCGAGGGATAGCTACAGAGCATCGCATCAACAGACAGACCAAAATGAGCTGTGCTGCAGCAACCATCAGGACTGTGTACAGAAATATGTCAGGTTATTGTGGAGGGGCCTCCACTCTGAGAACACACACTGATGTCAGCAAGGATGATCATTTCTTCTCATCAAAGTTATTGCATCGAACACAGGGTAACTTAAATTTGTATTGCAAGACAATGGACAGAGATTAGGTACTCACTAGACTGGAAGATGATAGCTCCTACGTCCCTAGCTTATTATATTCAACAGTGGCAATGAGAGAATATTTCCATGCAATACACAGTACTGTAGAGATGGCATCTCAAAGTGCAATTTCTCAAAAATAAGAACACTAGAAGCAAAATCAAGTGTGAAAAAGCATACGTCATTCTTCAGAGGATATTAATTGCATGGCAAAAAAAGCCACAATGACTCTCTCAAGAATGACAACAGCTTTGACTAAGAGTCCACCTTGGATCAGAACAGCGGTAAAAGAGCGATTCAAATAAAAACATTGGCACAAGCTTAACGGAGGAGGAATATCTGAAATTGCCCGATCAAAAGTTATGAGTTACCGAAAAATTATAATGGATGGTAAAGACTTCAGGGAAAAGCCTGTGGCAGCACTAGAAAAATTATGTTTGGAGCTTTTTTAGAAATACTAGAAATAAAAGTACATTTTATAGATAGGAACAGCAAACTTCAACCATTTTAAAATGTAACAATTGTGGTAAACAAAAGGCAGCAGAAGAGCTTGATGTCTTTCCTCTGTATTAGGAAAAAATCAAGACTATCTCCTTGCTTTCCAAGACAATGACTGAACACCTCATTCCTTCAGTGGCAGGAGAGGATATTGGCATCTACTTGGCATGCACACTTATAAACTAGCAAACCCATACCTGAGAGTGACCTTTAATAGAGCTTTTAATGATCACAAAATGTCAAAAGACTGATGGAGAGAGGATATGGTGAGCCAAATTACAATGTGGCTAACGCAACGAGGCAAAATAACAGGAATGGGAAGTGAAAGAGGGGTTTCAGTTAATGGACAGCTACATAATAAGTGACAGTGGATACGAATTTATGGAGAACAGCTCTTGTTGAACAAATCTGATTTCATTCCTTGAGTGCTGATGAATTTGGTTGCTAAAGAAAATTGTGTAAATTTATCAAGTATTTCACTAATTACCACATGAGATTCTAATTAAAAAGTTAGCAGTGTAATATCAGTGAAGTGCCCACTCCGGATTAAAAATTATTTAACTAACTAATTATAAAATTATCTGGCCATGGGAAATTGTCATCAAATGTGGTATGTCTCCAGGCTTCCCTAGGCATTGATATTGGAGTCCTAAAATGCTAGATTATTACCAGGGATCTGCAAGTAACTATATAATCACTGTTGGTAAAGTGTGGAGATGAGACAAAGATTAAGAGGAACAGGAATGAAATGCAGAGCAACTTGGTTCACTTGGTAAGCTGGTCCCAGTCACACTAAACATATTTTAATGCAGCCAAGTGCAGTAAGGAATTAAGGCCAGTCCTAAGGAAGAGAGATTTTTCCCTTGAAAACTGTAACTCTGAAAGCGATCTACAGTGGACATCAGATCCAAGAAGCCATGATGAAATCCCATGAGTCTGGAGAAAGAAGGACTCAGGGATTCCATACTTGCACAGAAATTATTTTTATTGCCATTATAGTGAATTAAATACTGGAATACTATTCCATTCTGATGCCCATGCTTTAAGAAAATATAATAACAAGATACAGAGGCTGCAGAAAGAGCCTAAAAAATTATTCAGATGTTTGAGAGAAATACATGATAGCAAGAGACTTAGAAGAACATGGTTTACCTAGTTTATCAGAAGAGCAGACTGGGGAGGACGTGATGATTTCAGTACAAAAATATTTCTCCAAGGAAGAAAATGTGGGTGTGAAATGAAGAAAGAACAACAAGAAGCAAGAGCTGAAAACTGAAGCCAGGCAAATTCTAACAGGAAAAGTCTGCTTTAAAACAAAATACAGATATGGTGTTTGACCAGCGGAAAAAAATATCAGTGACTGTGGCAAAGCTTTTATTTCTGGCAGTCTTAAAAGTCCAGGTTGAATGCTCTTCCAAAGATGTGCTTTTGTCAAACATGAGTTTCTGGGCTCAGTGCCACAGAGAAAGTACAAACACTCAGTGCCTGTAATGGATAGGTGAGCAGACGAAATGACTTCATTGTCTCATCTGGCCTCAGACTCTGGGAACTTGTGAGCCGGAGCAATGCAAGACTTAATGATGTGAACGGCCCCATGCTGCCCTAAGCCTCCTCCTTCCTCACATAATTATGTCCCAACACCAGCTTCTTCTTCTGAAATTGCCCGAGAAGGGACTTGGCATGGGCAGAAACACTTGGACTAATGTGACTACTACAGTGATTGGTCTTGCCCTGCGTGAGGTGGGTAGGAAACATGAAAGAAAACCAGTGCTTTTTAATTACATTCTCCAGATTTTTGTGCTGAAATTCTATGCACCATGGGACCCACCAGACCAAACACAGGGAGGAGTGAGTAATACAGGCATGGAAAACAAAGAACGGGGTCAGCCCTTGCTCTTCTCCTCCAGCCATCAGCTGAACTGAAGCAGCAGGAAAAAGGAATGGCATCTGTCCAGATCTGCTTCACAGCTCAGGAACAAAGTGGGACTGAATCTTGGGCTGCCCCTTCACTGTTCCTCCAAGGTAATGCAGCACCACTGAGCTAAGAAGGATTTACTCTGCAGCCCTAAACACATGAGAGTACCTCCATGATAACAATAAGCAGAAGACAAACCATGTACCTAAGAACCTGTCGGCAAGGCTGTTGGACTGCAGAGCCAGGGCTGTTCGGAAACCCTTGCTGTCCGATGGGATGATGGTGGACTGACAGACAAAAGCTCCCACAAAATTGGAAAAATCTTCTGATTCTGCAACCATGTCCTTCAGAGTAACATCTGTGATATTGTCAGTGCAAATAGCCATCTTCTTCCCCTGCAGACAATCAGAAAAAAATTGGGAAGCTGTTGGTTGTTGATAAGACATGAAAAAGTTTGGGAAAGGAGAGATTGCAAACTTCCTGACTGCAAACTGGATGAGTTTCATTACTGCACCTTAGAAACAACTTGATGTTTCTATCATGAGAGGGACAGATTGCAACAACAAACCGTGCCATTGTGAAAGCCCCAATTAAAACCTTGTACAGACCCAGAAACACGATGCCATCTCTGGTACGTGTCTTATCAGAAACCTGTGCTACGAAGCACTCTGTTTATCTTGACAGCACAGTGTTTATCTGCAGAGCATAATAAAATGGCTTGCAAAGGAAAATCACATTTCCCTTGCCTTTAAATAATATACCGTAGAATACCTCTTTATTTGGGATTTAATCCAGACAAAATATTTTCAAAGCACAAATACATGAAACCCCTAAACAGATATATAGCCTTGCGTGCTGCATTAATGTCACACGTCAAGACCAGTGCTAGAATCTCAGAGCAACAGCGCAATGAAAGACAAATCACCAGATTCAGTTGTCCTGACGAAATGCCAAGCACTCACGACCTAAATATATGGTTGGTAGTACTGTAGTACCATAGCAGTAGTTTGCGAAAACAAAGACCAGATGCACCAGGGAGTGAGCATATCTGTACCTTTGTGGATCTGTTAGCAGCTCTAATCCAGTTGGTACTTAAACACACATTTAAGCCTAAAAGTATGCAAAACACGGTAAAGAAATGTGACTACTCATTTGAGTCAACTCATGCAAACCCTTTGGTACATGGGAAAGAGACTTCAGAACTTTACAGGGCTGAACATTAATGTAAACTACATGCATTGGCTTTAATGGGACAATACACATCACTGGTACTGCTCCAAAACTTCAATTTATGTATGTGACAACATGCTCTGGTACAGTCCAAGCCCCAGACAGAAAAATCTTGACTCTGGGGCAGAGACTGTTTGCACTCATGGACTAAACACATTTTTACACCACTTTAAAAGGCTGCAATCAAAGTCAGCAATAGGCACCTCAGCCACTGGCAGAGAGCAGGGTGACTAGGGGCTCTGCTCACAGTGACATCTCCAGCCAAGTCGTGAGGGAAATATATGGAAAGAAGTTGGCAACTGAAGGACTCTGACTCTTCACTCGAGTTCCTTGGTGGCAGCACAAAAACGTCAGCGTTGTGACCCAAGTGACTTGAAGGTACAAGAACTAAGAAAAGGTAGGGATGTGACAGGGTTTTTCTTCTGAGCATTACTTATGCCTAAAACACTGTCATCTCTGCTCTGGAAAATCACGCGGCTGCTCAAAAGTCCTCTTGCACTGCCGAGCAAGATCCAGAGGGAAGTGTTTGCATAGTGTCGGTGCCAGCTCAGCTGTAGCAGAGTCCTCATCTCCTGTCTCAGTGTGATCCCAGAGAGCATCAACACAGGCAGCAAATTGGTTAATCCCCCCACCCCTCAGCACCAGCTGAGCTCACCTCATTCCCACACAGGCTGATGTTAAAGAAGTGGAAGAACTTGGTTCCTCGGGAGGTGAAGCTGGGTCCGCTCATCAACGAGCCCCCCTGGCTGAGGTTGCTAAAATCGTAATTCAGGCTCTGGTTATCCTTGACATACGACACCAGGCAGTCACTGAAGCAGGCAGAGTGGTCCTTCAGAGAAGGAGAGGCATCCATTAAGGAGCAGTTATGGACCAGAAGCAAACCGTTCACCTGGGAGTTAAAGCAAGCAGGTGCAGATAGGACTGCTTTCCTTGTTAAGGATGGAGCGGAACTTCTGTCCTACTCCTGTAATTCACCTTTGCCTTGGGAGAATTCCCATTCCTGTTTCAGTCCCTTGCAATCACATACCAGGACCTTAATGTTCCCTAAGCCTGACCTTTCTGCTGTCCGCTGCATCAGCCGAGAAAATGCAGTTTCTTGCTTTGTTTTGTTGCGGGTGCTTTTAGGAACCCAATGTCCCAGCTTAAAGCCCTGTGGATACACCAGAACACTTGCATCTTGCAAAGGAAACACAAGAAACAGGAAACAGGGACAGGATATGAACCCAGCTGAAGACAGGCAGAATACGAACAAATTGGAGCAGTTCTTTAAGTCTCTGTGCAGGTCCTTGGCAAAGGATGCTGCACGTGATAAATGTTTATGTAGGCTTAAGGGCAGTTTCATATAAGAGGAACTTGTTCAGGTTTCTAAAGGCAGAGAAACACCATCCAGGTGAGGAAGGCCCCGAGTTTAAAACAGCAGCAGCCAGGACAGCTGTAAGTGGAAGTAACGTATATGCTTGCCCTGTTCTTACACTGTACCCAGTACAGTTTCTTGAAATGAACCTTTTTTTGAGCCGATGTGGTCAATTTTATCTTTTTATTGCATAATTACAAACAGAAATTAGACTAGGGACATATTTTGAATGGGATTCTTGGTTATAATTATACTCCAGTGCTCACAAGGCACATACCTGTAGGAAAGCACTAAAACTGGCCCTTTGAGTGCTCATATCCCAATAAACCCTGTCTGCCCATCGCTCAGAGACACCCGGTTTCTGTACCTTGGTGCTCTTGCTCCCAGGCCCACATGGGATGCAGGCCTCCCTGCCGTAGACCTGGTGGATGGACAGGAAGGTGTTGGCCGGACACTCTTTGCACTGGCTGGTCTCCTTCTCGATGTAGTGTCCTGCTGGGCAGGGCACACAGGATGAGCCAGACTGCTCAGAGCCCAGTGCACAGGCCCGGCAAGAAGAGGCGACTCCATCCACTGCGTTGGTTACCGTGATGGAGTAGATCTTTGCCATGTCATTGATGAACTGTCTGCTCTGGAACGAGAGCCAAGGAAACCACCCCGGTGTCACCACACCATTGCATTTGAACACTAACCACAGGTCTGTGCACCAGTGCACCAATTCAAGGATGGACTTACGCATGCATCTGTCTTTCAACATGGATGGTTTATCCACAGCTGCCTCCCAAGGGCTGCTATATGGTGACAGCCACTTGCCCCTTACAAGAAGCCTGTGAGCTTCAATGGAGGGCAAGAGCTCTGGTGGTGAGTGTCCAAGGAGAGCTGTGTTGTAAAGCCCTGTACATAAAGAAGTACTTACATCTTGGCCCTCATTTATTCTCTGAAAGGCCCAGGTGAACGTGAAGGAAGCGTTTTTGGAGATGATGTGAGTATAGGATTGTTTCTCTTTACTTCTTTCCCATGATTCCACCACATTGGTATTTTTTCGATTAACATCCTATAAAATGGACATTAATTTTTTTAAAAAAACAAAGTGTAGTCATACTACACTAAACACTAGTGCTTTATAATATAGAGATTAATATATATAAAATACTTTAAAATTGCATTTAACATTTAATAAAGGAGAGCAAATGTATTTATTCTGTTTCCCACCACTGGCAATTTTTCAATTGAGAATGGGTGCCTATTCCAAAAGATGCTCTAGTTCCCACAACAGTTAAGTTCAAAGTCCTATAGCAGGTTATAGACATTATGGGGACAGATTGAGCACAGCGGTTCTTTCAGATTTGAAATTCTGTTTATGTATAAAACATGTGGGTACCAGAGCACAGAAAGGGGAAGGCCAAAATTCAAAGAAAAATTGTAGTTTCCGCCATCTTCGTATAGCCACTTTGTTAGTGTCTCTAGTGAAACAGAACTGAGGCCAATAAGACAGTGTCACAGTTTACACAAGAAAAACCTGCTCAGTCTATGTTCATGTTTCTTATTCTCCATCAGCTGTAAATGTTCCAGTGAAAGATGCTTTTCCTTTAAAACAGGTTCCTTTAAATTACCAGTAAAGGCAGATTCCTTTAAATTACCACTTAATTTCCACTTAATTCTCTTTAAATAAAGAGCAGATTCCTGCAAAGTACCACTAAATAAAAATAAATTTAAAAAAAGGACCAGCTTCCCTTTGCAATGGCAGGGGCAAGGGAGCAGTTGCAGATTTAGTTACATTCCTCAGCTGATGGACTTTCAATTAGCAGATGAGGAAAGTAAAAAACACAGCACTTTGCTTTCACAAACAAATGTCTGTCTGCTGCCCTACCAACTCCCCAGGTCACTGACGGGATCAAGACGAAATTTCCAAATTTTCCGTTTCCCATCCCTCTGTCCCGCATCTTGACTTGTGACTCTGTTAAACTTCTAGAGGTTAACCGAACTGCATGAGAGACACTGAGAACTTTATCAGTCAATTTAACAGGGGCAGATTTGGCTTTTTGGTGTCCAATGTTTCCTTTTAAAATAAACAGATAACCAGGAATGGTTCACAACTCACGTGGTGGAGGAATTTTCCTAGGTCATTCATTAAATCCTTCCTGCAAGGGCACCGCAGATATTAAACTAATGTCATACTTAATCTAAGTCATAATAAAGCAAGTGCAACTAATCACGCCTATGTAGAGGTATTAAAGTGACGTGTGGGATACCGGGCTCAGTCCTCAGTCATGGAGAGAGAGGTCTCACTTACCGCCATAAAGTACAGCACACAATCTGCTGAACAGATGGTCTCAAAAATAAAAGTAATCCGTCCTAGTTCCGACCCAGTTGCTCCTGTCACCGATGTCGGAGGTCTGTTTAACAGAGAAGGAACGAAACATTTCCAAGATGCTCTCCAGACAGGCAGCAGTCAATCCTTCAAATTGCTTTTTGTACAGCGGGGAAAGCATCAAAGCCCTGTCATATAAAACCTGCCCTTGCAGAACTGCGGAGGCCAGGTTTGCACAGCGGCTCTGCACGGGGTATTGGGCACAGCAGGATTAGTTTTTAAGTGTCTGACTTCTTTATGGTACAGTTCCCCCCTTATAATCAACACCCAAATTTGCCCATATTGGTAGGGAATCTTATCGCTTAAATGCATTACATGCTTCAAGTGATTTACACCAATTTAATTGCATCTGCCCTCCACTGGTAGGAGACGCTTTCAGGAATTTCGTGCACACCAGAAGTATTCAGTGCTCCCCTGCAAAGTATTAAACAGTAAACACTAAACTGGGACACACCCGTTGCTTCTCTTGTTTTAATTGTTGTTTGCCCATACTGTAAAATAAAAACCAGGGTTTGCCCATTGGGTGTAAGAAGGACAACCTCCTTCAGCTGAGATACCGCAAAAGGAGGGTGAAATCAATTTTGCCATACCTTACCTGTCTGAGTATTTGGCACCCGGTCTGAGCTAGGAGTCTTTTAACAAAAAGGAGGCACAAGTACCTCAAGCAGCTAATTCATGCTGTCTGAGGGTCCAGGAGAGGTGGGATGTCCTGTTCTCCTGCGGTGCCTCAATCTCTCCACCAGCTCAGGGGAAGCACAGGCTGTGCAGGCTGGCCAAAGCCACACTGCAAAGTAATGTGGGTTTCTGTGAAACACCTTCAGGGTAGGCACCAGTATCCACCCCACGGCAGGTTTAGCTGGTTACTTTGGGATAATTTAGAAACAGAGGGATAGGAATATCTTTTCCCGGTTTCCAGACAGCCAAGCGGTTGGCAGCTCAGACTGAAGCAAACACTGCTGAAGGTCTCACAGAATCATCTGCTGCAATGGGCTGACTGGGGACACAGGAATAAAATCCAAGTTTCCCCTTGTCTCTCATTCATGACATCATTGCATTTCAGAAAGTGAAACTCTGTTCATTCCAGGGATCGTGTGAAATAGGTGTAAGAGTCAGAGATAAATGAGAAATAAAATAAAAAAAAAAATCCTGTTCCTTACTTAAATCCTGGGATGTGCAGGTTCAAGATAAGATAGTCATTGTCAGAGCCTCCTGCCCCACTCTGGATGTGATCACCAGCCACCTCCCAACCTTCACAGGATGAAAAAAAAAAAAAAAATTCAGGAAATGGATGGTTTCTGGGTCATATGGCAAAAAAATTCTATGTAACCAAACTTTTTTAAGCAATTCAGTACTTTAGTACATTTTAAAGATACCTAGTATAAACTATAGACCAGTGTAATAATGCTTCTGAATGAAAAAATTTAGTAATTGTATTAACTGCTGATTTTATAGCCAAATGTCACCTTGAAATCACCAAAGCAATTGAAATTCCCTGACCTGTGCTGTGCAGCTCAAGGGGGATGATCAATCTGATCTCTTCCAGCCTTAAAACAGATGAATCAATGAATCTATACGTTAAACAGTAAGCATATACTTCAGTGGCCCTCTGCTCGACAGGCATAATTCAAACCTTGAGTTACATCTGCCTGACAGGGCAGATGAGGCTGAGGAAAATCCCTCAGAGAAGGCTGGAGGTGGGAGAAGTCCTGAACGGGACCATCTTCACCAGTGAGCTGTGACTGCTCTCTGCTGCAGTTTTAGCACATGTGCACAGAGAAAGCTCCGAGTGCTAAATGAACAAAGATCACATATTTTAATTAAGTTTTCCCAAAGAGTTATGTGTGACCTCGAAGGGCATAGTTATCACAAAACATGAAAGCAGATAAACTAGAGAGAAGTCAAATAGTTGGGTTTTTTTCAATGGGGATATTCAGATGCATCAAAGTCTACGGTGGAATAAGTCTTTGGCTGAGGGGACTACATACAGGCTGCAGCTCCTGCCCTCTTCTGGTATACGAGAGGGGTTTTTTTGTTTTGGTTTGGTTTTTTTATGACATTTGTTGACACTGTCTCCTACAGGAATTTTCAAGTCTGGTGCAATTAAAGAGAAGAAGGAAAACACAGACAGTAAAGAGCATACTCATTTTGATGGGTGCTCCATCATAACAGTGATCAGCGCAGAAGAAAGACAAGCACGTAACAACATAGGGAGTTGGGCTCACCGTTCATCCCGTCGCACTTTGAGTTGCCGACATTAAAGCAAGACGTCTTCATGTTGCCTGGCAGGATGTTCCACCACTTGTACTCAAACCCAAGAGCTGGTTCAGTCCCAGCAGGGCAGGCTTTGCACTCTACAGGGCAAGAGGGCAGGAAAGGAAATCACACAGCCAAAGCGCATCTCAAACAGTGTTTTAAAGAACACAGACATTACTTTTTTACTCTCTGGGGCATGTAATGAGCAAAGAAGATAATTTATTTCTTTATAATTAAACTGCCAAAGACTTAGCAGGACCAGAAGAGTGGAAACAAGACCAGCATTTTATAAATTGCAGATCATAACCTCATGGCAAGTAATCTGCAACTGATCCTCCAAACCCCCTTCCTTTTTAATGGCTTCAGCTGAAGGTTAGATCATACTGGAAGACATGAGCTCCCACAAAATGCTGTAGGTGACCACTGGGCCAACACATTTCAGAATCAACAAGCCAGAGTTTAGGCTTGACAATGTTGGCAGGGTACTCATCTGACAGTGCTTAAAATGAGATTTTCACAGGGAAGAACTTGGCATGGACAGGAGAATGGGTGAGGAGGAATTACTGATTATAAAAGTTCTGATCCCCTTCTCAGAATCCCTTAAAATAATCCTCAGGGTGTTTATATCAGCCAAGAAATGCGTCCAGAACACACCAGGTCAACCTAGAGCAGCAACCCCTGATAAGAAAGGACTTCAGGGAGAAAACAGATATCCAGCTCCCTCTGTCCAATGTTATTTAATAACTATTGTATGCAAAATGAACTCTGGCTTATGATGATGTGTCATTAAACTAAGTCACATGCAAGCAGACAACTGCTTTTGGGGACACAAGCAATTTTTCTGTGGACTCCTACCCTGTGTCCCATCCGAAAATGTGCCTGGTGGGCAAGGAGTACAGGAAGATGAGGCGTTGTTGTAAAAGCCAGGATTGCAGGGTGGACAATCCTTCCTCTCTCCAGAAGGAGGTAAGGTCAGTGCCTCAGGGAGATCCTCTCTGCAGATCTTGGGTTCAATCCATTTGTACATGATCTGAGTCTGGAAGGAGAAGACACTGAGCTCACATGGTGTGTTATGAAGCTTCAGGACTAGATGCACCAACCAAGGTCCCCCTTGTAAGTGAAAGTAGGGTATTCCCAATGCCAAAAGCAGACCTTGCACATCCAGGACAATAAAGGGAAGGGCAGAGAAGGCAAACAGAAGTGAATGGCTTCACAGGCAATTCCAAGATTTCAGGCCTTAACAGCAAAGCAAAAATGTGAAGCTTAAAACAATTACTACTGTTCATTCCTATTTATCTAGTGGGTTTTCTCATGAAAATGTTTCTGAGGAATGTCAGATAAATAATTCTAACAACCGCATAAGCAATGTCTGCATTTTAACCATAGTAACCCAAAATGTAACTTCTTCATTATAAAATCCCTTTATTAAGAAGGCATCTGTTAGCAGAGAACATCACAAGTTCTGCAATTTCTCCACACTGGCCTGTTCTTTGGAAAATCTTCACTTTCTCTCCAGCCATTTTCACCTACTGACCAAATGCCAAAACCACACAGGAACTCTTTCAGCCCCTCTCCAGTCTCTCCACATTACATAGGTTTAGACACCCAACTGGCAAGACTTTAACCTGGCCACAGCTCCCCCTCTGGGTACTTCCACCGTTTGGTCCCAGCAGTGCAATCAAAGATCCTTGAGGCCAGAGGGATGGGTATAGAGGTTGACAGGAGAGATTTCACCTTATGAATTTGGTTCAGCACATGCCCCTGCCACCTTGGGCACTGAGCTGCCTGCACTCAAGTTTAGCCCTCATAACACAGACCTGTTCAAGAAGTATTGACCAGCTCTGAACCTGTTTGAAAGAGAAGCTGGAAGAAGCCTCAGTGCAGGCTCAGGTCTCAGCTCCTGGGAGATGCAATTAAACTGAGGTTCTGGCCCTTTGTCCCTGCCCAAGCTTCGTTGCAGCCATGCCTGTGCCAGGTCATGTACACTGATTGACCCAAATCCTGACTGACCCATGGATTTGATGTCCCAGCTTGACATTGGTCATGCCTCATCACTATGGACTTGTCTGGCAACCTTGGCTGAATAGTGACAGGACAAGAGGAAATGGCCTCAAGTTGCACCAGGGGAGGTTTAGATTGGATATTAGGAAAAATTTCTTCACCACAAGGGTTACCAAACATTGGAACAGGCTGCCCAGGGAAGTGGTGCAATCGCCATCCCTGGTGGTATTTAAAAGACAGGTAGACGTGGTGCTGAGGGACATGGTTTAGTGGTGGTTTTGGCAGTGTTAGGTTGATGGTTGGACTCGATGATCTTTAAGGTCCCTTCCAACCTAGACGATTCTATGATTCTATGAATCTGGCTGCTGACACTGGGTCTGTTTAGCTCGCTTTGCTCAGGCAGTGTGGGACTGCTCCCGTTGTCAGAGTGGCATCTGTCCCTTACGGATCAGCCTGCCCTTGCTGCTCCTGAACACTTAGAGGATTTTCTGGAGTATCGCTCCAGACATACTTCAGTAGCATCAGGGTGCACAGCGTTTAAAATTAAAAGCCTCAGGAGTAGCTGTGTGGTTGCCCAGAGCCCACACTGGGCACACTAAAGCAATCCTACTGTGTCTGGGCAGAGAGAAAAGGGCAAGAGAGTGCCTGCAGCCACGCAGGTGAGGGTTCCTAAGACGGGGGCTGAAGCAATCAGCAGGTGAAAAGTCAATAGGAGTCAAGTGCCTAAATCTCTTGAGGTCCCTTCTACACATGGAGTGGGGACAGCACGAGGGAGACAATAATCTAATGCCCATTGAGAAACCTGGCTGCTTTTAGTAAGCCATGGATCAATAGGCCTTTAGGCTGGTGCTTTACAGCTACTGTTCGCCTGAAGATGGGCTGCAGAGTCGGGTCTTCTCACTGGACTGCAGCACGTGGAGAGACAGCTGGGGAGTATGGCAAACCTGGACTGATTTCCAGAGATGCAGAGCACTAAATGGTGAAAGCAGCCCTGAAAACCCAGCCAGTATCTGTGCGTCTACGACACATGTTGTTGTTGCAACTGGAAGATGAAGGGTGTCTGCAGACTTTGTATTCTGATGATGTCCCTCAGCGAAGGGAAAGGCCATTGAGGAGGCAGGAGGAGGGTCAACAGTAGGAGCCTATTCAATGCCAGGGTGCCTTGATTGCACAGAGCAGTGCCAGGGTATTCCACAGGAGGCTGCCGTTAAAGCAGTACCTGGGGGTGTAGCAGTGAACACTGCTGCTAATTCCTCTAGTCATTACGGGCAGTCAACAGAGCAAGAATCAGTGAGTCAAGACCAGGTTGTGGAGCCTGCCAGCTCTGAGGCAAAACTCACTGATGCTTCATTATTCAAGCACACGAACTCTCAGCTGCATTTTGGAATTGGCTGACCAGGTGACTCCAAAATACTCCATCCTGCCAGCAGATATTAGGCCAGCAACCTACAGGTGCTATGGATTTTGATTACTTGCCATCCCATCCAGATCTAAGAGAGATGGGAAATGGAAGAAAAGGGACAAAACAGGCATGACCACGTGTCCACACCTCTGTGGGCTCTATGTTCCAATAAACAGGAGTTTCTTCTCTAAATTCCACCAAAATCACCACTTGACTGCTGGGACAAAGGGCAGGAGATTTCCAAAGCCAGGCTGCTCCACCAACAGGTCCCTCTATGAGACACTCAGTGGATCTAAGATCTCTAGGTAAAACAACCTGCTGAGAGTCCAGGTGTTTCAAAGCATCCCATGAGGCAAGCACATCGTTAGCAGCTAAGCTCTGCTGTTGCACATGAATACTCCCAGGCTATGTATATACAATTATTTCAACAGATCACGGGCTCTTCTTTGATGCTAAAACTAAGCAACATGATGCACATCATACCTAGGCAGCCACTCTTCCACCTGAAATAGGTACAGTCATGTCCAATGCTCCTGTGCACCTGAATCATGCTTGGGCATTGCTATGACAGGGCAAGTTGTCACAAGCCAAAAGTATGCCAGGAAAGATTGCTAACAACTAAACAGTAGGGTTTACTCTGGGACAGTATCATAGAATCATAGAATTGTTTAGGTTGGAAAAGACCTTTAAGATCATCTAGTCCAACCATTGACCCTACTCTACCAGGTCTGCCACTAAACCATGTCTCCAAGCGCCATAGCTACACGACTTTTAAACACTTCCAGGGATGGTGACTCAACCATGTCCCTCAGCAACCAGTTCCAATGTTTGATAATTCTTT
>VYXH01009551.1:1520-16863 GCA_013397275.1 Burhinus bistriatus
AGAAAATGTGGAGGTGGGGGGGGGAGGGACGGGGGGAAGAAAAAACATTATCAAACACAAGGGCAAGCAATAATGTTTACCTAGTGCACATACTGCATTTAGGACAGATAAATATATTACTCTGTCCATGTAAGCAATTGTTATAGTTGTAACATACCTAAATAAAAGTCATGACATTTTAACTTACTGTGCTTTTCCACCAAGATGCTCAAAACCCCCTAAAAACAGATTTCTGTATCCGATATAACAAAAAACACCTTAACAGAATTACTCCCCAGCACAGTTCTGCTACATAGATGAGTTATACAAAAGAATCAGATTCTCAGAATAAGGAGATTCCAAGTTTAACTCAACCAGTCACATCAAGCAATATGGCCCAAGACTGCATTACCCTGACTTCTGTGGAGTCAAACCATAATGAGTTTCCATCCCAGCTTTACCCAGTAACACTTTTCAAGTCTTTTAAATACACTTTTTCCTAGAGTATTATCATGGCACATTCAATAACTGTCACTTGCCTTATTAAAATAGCTAATAAAAGAGAACAAATACAGGGGTCAGACACAGAGAACTGATTAGACACGCTTTTGTTCTCAGCTATTCACCCTACTTCTCTAGCAGACGCTGATACCTAACAACGCAGGGACGTCTGATCCACTCATGAAGGAGATGCCACCAGCCAATGATTCAGGCTACATGAAGATGCTCAGCTCTACAGCGTTCGGCAACTGCTTCACAAGTGGATCACACATTCCTGCCTCAGGCACCGGCCAGAATGTTGTTAAGACAACTGGTATTGATAGCAGCTTCTGCTGTCCGATTCAGATTTGTGTTACACGACTGCCAGAGCCCTGCGTAACAGCTAAGTTACTACAGAAAACCTAGCTAGTATAATAAACAAATTCAACTATGTTCCAATTACTTCCTTTGCACTTGCTTTTTGGAATAATCATTTAAATTTCAGCAGTAACTCACTTCCAATTTAAAAGTTACTCAAGATTATTTTTGAAGATTGTTAAGAAAGATGCAATAGATGGCTTCCAACCAGACCTGCAATAGAGACAACATGGTAAAGATTTAAGACTTTCTGAACAAAAACTTTGTTTAATTTTTTTTTTTTAAAAATTCTTTCCCCAAAGTAATTATGATTTGAATTATTTAAACCCCAGAGTGCCCAGTATTTTTCGGTATATATTTGGAACAAATGCGTGACTGCTGGAGGAATTACCTCCTACACATCTACTCACTCATGTCTTGCTTTCATGCAGAGACTTAACAATAGGGGAAAAAAAAAGACTTTTTTTTTTCTTCATATCAGATTTTGCTTTGTATTTTGGAGTTGAAGTACTTTATTAAGTCTTTTGCAAGTAAAACAGGAGATAAATTGTGGTTTGTGATAAAATCTATTCTCGGTTTTGAAATGGTCTTATATAAGATACTATATATACACATTAAATGACTAGAGAGCAAAAGTAAATTATTACCATCAATGTTAAAATGTTTTCTGAGATAAGACTTCCTCTCCAAGATAAGCAACAAAAACTACTGAGATTTTACTCCTCTACTAGCAATTTGACCCTCAAATATAGACTATTACACGTTCTCCACTGAAATTATCATTCATTTATGTGTACAATACACTTCAGATACATGATTTGTGGTAACCAGTCTGCAGAGGAACTGTCCTCGCTGCATGAGGACATGGCTTCTACTGTTCATGTCTGCTTCTTAGCATCAAAACAGGTATCCAAGACCTGCTGCTCAAAGAAGAGTGGGTACAAGACAAGAAGGGCAAAAGGGAGGAAGGTGAAGCGGAGTCTTTGTTCAAGGAAGCAGGACCATAGAGCAGCAAGAGAAAAGAATCAAGGATGACGAAGGCATTGCCCTCAGCTAATTGTGGTAGCACACTGACAAATGGATGTCTGTAGCTGGTCTATGTACCTATGGGAGCTGTTCATCCACTATCAGCTTTGACTGTTGTCGATCTCCTCACAGGATTCATTTAGGACTTTCTCTTTTCTGATCACTGTGCACATTGCTTAACAAGAAAATCCACAAATTCAACTAAACTAAGAGTACATTGACTCATGCCAACTTTCTGGAAGCATTAGGTGAACAGGATCAGCTCAGACTCCATCCACCCCATGGAGGATTACTCCAGCAGAATTTGGAAAAATGATTGAATTCTGCATGGGAAATTCCGCATATCCCAAGAGTTAAAAGTTTAAACTTGTCAGTGCTTGACCAAACTCAGAGAGCCCCATATAAAGTAATCACAATGGCAGCACACAGCATCATCACAAACCTTGCATACACTACAATCAAGATCTAGTTTTCTTTTTAAAAATCTGAATGCTTTCTTTATAATCTCTGGGTCAAGAAAATGTTTCAAATTGGTTCCAAGAAAATTCAGCGTAAACTTCAATAGACTTTCACTTCTTTAAGTTTAGGCAATGAAAACCAGGATACAGCATAACACAGCAGTACAGACAAAATGCTCTAGGTATAAAGAACACATAATTTTCTATTTGTTACTGTTTCCTCTGTATCTGCAGTTAGGACATCTGTTTAAGCACACTGAGAACAGATAAATCTGAGAAATGCCCTATAATGGATATTTAGCTTACTGTAGCCTGGCTGTGGACAGCCAGAGGATGAATGCTGACACGAGGTTACAGTTCAGACCCTTAAATAAAACATTATTTCCTAATCTCCATATCCACCGTTCTAACATTTCAAAGCACAAGCAAGGTCCAACAGGCAGTTCTGTTTAGCAAAGTAATTTCTGTAAAATGCTTGGCTGACGGCAGTGGGCAAATCCATGCCCAGCCCCTTGAAGTCAGTAAGCAGTCAACCCATGCAGACCAGAGAAAGCTCAGTCAGGACTCAATACAGAAGAGAAAGCTCAATGTGACTCAATACAGAAGAGAAGGACAAAGACAAGAAAAACATCATAACTACATAGAACAGTTACGGAAAACCTCATTGTTCCAAATCTTTTTAAACCATTTAATGTTAACAAATAAAAATCAGCTTACTTTCACTTCAGCAGGAATGAAACATCACTACTGCAGTAGCATGGGAACCCTAAAAATACATGCTACTAAACGATACAAAAAGTCAAAAAGCCCTTACTACAACTGCACTTGCACTAGCCGCTAGTCTTGCTCTCCTGCTTCCTTCCTCTGACCATTCTCCTGGAGCTGGAGTGAACTTGGCCTCCTCATCCTGCAGGAAGGAGGAGAAGGGTTGGTGGAAACAAACCAAAGTTTTCCCTCGGCTCCTACCAACTACAGGCGCTTCTCTTTTTCCCCCGCAAGGAGGCACGGAAGATAAATGGATCCCAAGTTCAGGCCCTGAGTCTGTTATCCTGGAGGGTGGGAAGGAGAGGAGTCTCAGCATCAACACACACTGCAGCCTCCACTGCAGGGTGGACTATCCCCATGTCAGGTCTGGGTTCTCCAGCAAGAGATAGGCCCCTAGGCCATCCACAGCCCCCGAAATCACAATCGCAATGCAATCACAAGATTCAAGTAGCTCATCTCAGTATTTTCCATCTCTGTACCTATGAGACAGTATAGGTACAGCTCAACAAAAAATACCAGGACAGTGACAGGGAATTTCAAGAAAAAATTTTAAGTCAAGAAAGAACCGTTGTGACCCCTCTTCTACCAGACAGCAGATCTTAATAATGCTGGTAATGCCCATACTCATTTTCCAAAGCTCACATCAAATATTGTCAGCAACTGCTCTCCATATCCACCGTTCTAACATTTCAAAGCACAAGCAAGGTCCAACAGGCAGTTCTGTTTAGCAAAGTAATTTCTGTAAAATGCTTGGCTGACGGCAGTGGGCAAATCCAAATTGCAAATACTCTTGCAAATACTGCAAGAGAAACTTTAATTTTACCCCTATGTGAAGGGGTATCTTATAGTATCTATTTTTTTTCTTGTTGTCCAATTTCAAACTAAACTTACTGAAACTACAGCTAAAATCACCCACTGTTGCAGGGGTGGCATTATTTTTACTTACAGGTAACCTTCTACAGTAAGCACGTGAAGATGGAGTAGGACATCACATGAGTAACCCCCATCCGCCTCACACAGACCCCCCCAACACAGAAGTTGAAAGTCATCACTCAATGAAAGATTTAAACTGAGATAATGATGCATTTTAGTTTCCGAGAGTTTCAGGCTTTGCCTCCTATCACAAAAGCATTTCCTCTCACCAAGCTAATGAAGAAAGACAGGCACACAGGGCAAGTCAGCTTCCCTGCCAAAATTCAGGTTTTTGCACTTCCTGCTCCATCAATCTTGCTAAAATTTCAAAATTATTTTGTCCCAGTATAGTTATTTGGAAGGAGTTGATTAAAAGTGAGATAAATTTTGAAAACTTAAAAAAATTCCTTATGTAAATTTTACATGGAAAACTCCTTTGGCTTAGTGTACTTTCAAAATGGCATGGCCTAAAACACCTACCTTTATTAACAGCTTTCAGCTGTTAGCACATTAATGGAAACTTACAGACAGGCACAAGTAAAATACACACAAAACACAATACCTGAATCAGGTAAGCAAACAGCAATGTAACTACAGGGAACAAAAAATCAATATAGCAAAAAAAAGCGCAACAGAATAGAGGCCAGAGGCGGAAGCTCATCACCTAATCCAGCCTGCTGGGTAAGGAAGCCAAGAGGAATTGCAAAACTGAAAATGATTTTGTAAAGTGAATAACTTCTTTCACCCAAAACCAGCAAAAATCCTGGACTTCAACTGAACACCTATTAAAAGCTCCTTTCCCTAACATTTTGCCCATTACTAGGAAATGGCAAAAATATATCTAGAATTGTACAAACTTGAGAAGGTAGGATGTAATTTACTTTTACTGTCTTTCATTAATTTGTTCTGCTCTTGCAAACATAGCCTGAACCACGTTACCAAAGAAGTTACATCTCTGTATTCACCCTCCAATATACAAAGGAGCAGACACACAATACATATTTTGAGAGATCCTGTTCTAAAAAGCATTTCTTTTATGAAGAAATTTTTTTTTTATTCCGCATATACGTATTTCATGGGGTTGTTTAAAAAAGTCAATTTTAAAGACTCCCTTAAAGTTAAGTGCCCGAGTCCACTCTAAGAACCTGCATAAACTAGCTAAGTCTCAAGTTCTGAGCAGTCACAGAGCTCCACATACTTACTGAAATATTACTGTGAAGAAATGTGGTCACAATTATATATTTTATTCTTAGTGCTGTTAAAGGGAACATTATTGTAACATGAACAGGAGAATAGCTCCAGAAACAATATTGTCATTTCTCTTGATATTAGAATATTTATATATTCCCTGCTAAACAATTCATTATCCCAAAGCTAGCCAACATCTGTTTTTAATCCCACTTAAAACTACCTCACAGAATACCAGCTTTGCAGCTAAGCCTCCCTAATTCTCTCAGGAAGAAGCACGTTTGTTGTTTGGGTTGGGCTTCTGTTGTTGCTGTTGACAGGTAAGGAAAGCGCTATTCATGTTTTCTTCACCAGAGAGGAGTGTACATGTTTTGTAAACCTATTTGCACATTTTCTCAATGAAGATGCAAGATTTCAGCCATCTGGGAAGCTACCAAAAAAGCATGGTTTATAGAAAAGTCGAACAGCAGCATTATTAGCGAAGCAAACAGTAGAAGTCAGTGACTGAAGAGATAATAGAGCTAAGCTAAACGTGAATGGTTAAGATCTTAATGAACAAAAACCCCAAAACTACAGTCAGTGCAGAAAACGCCCAAAGCTCTGTTTGCACATAAGATCGGTGAAGTTTTAAAGTAATGCTTTTCAGCCATTGCTTTACAACCATGCAAACTGAGCTTTAAGGCACCTAATACCAAACCAGCATCTATCTGTAGCTGCAAGGGAGAAAAACTTCCCTCCCAGGGCTGCAGTCCTGTTGCAAAAGATATACAGATCTGGTCTCCCATTTGGGGATCTCCAGTTACTGTATATACATATATATATATATATATACACAGATGCCGTGGAGGAGTCCTCATGAAATGAACCAGTGACAAGCGTGTAAAACGTAGCTTTAGGAAGAGGGGTGTAACATAAGAGGAAACTAACTGAGCTGTAAGGTGAAACCCACAGCAGGCAGGCAGGTTCCACCAGTGCCAACAACGCCTGGGTAAAGTCACGGCAAGACAAACGAGGAACTCGGTGAAGGGCCCATGTAATGCCAAGACCACCGATATAAGCTCAAGCTGTGGCAGATCAAGTTTAGGGAAGTTCATTCCAAAATCTCGAAGACCACCTATTTGCAGAGTCAGACAAAAATCAGCAAAAAGAGGACCCTGCCTTTGCTGTGTGCGCAAGGCAGAGAAGCTACACATGTAGATCCTGGTCCAGAGAGGACCCCAGATTGATGAGGCTTGCCCGCACATCACCAGTGTGGGAACTCTCCCCTGTCCCCAGCCAGGTGGTGCATGGTGGTGTAACTTCTCTTGTGCTGCCACGTGACAGAAAGGTGGCAGTTCTGCAGTAATTCATCGAGTGTGTCAATGAGCCAGTGCGGTTTGTGTTTGTACAATTGTTTCTGCTGTAGTGTTAGCTTTGATACTGTTTGCATATCATCACTAACACCACAATTAACAGTAGTTGGAATATCATTTTATAATAATAAAGGATGGTATAACTCAACGTTGGTTGTCATCCAGTTGCACCATTGATCTCTGTATAAACCAATGCTTAAGTCCCAGAGCCACAGACGCCCCGTGGCACAAGCCAATGCACCAGCCTCTGGCTTACACCCAACTACTGATTTTCAGACTCTGTGTTAATGATGCTGCAACCTGTTTTGCAAATTCTATGAACTACCTCTGCCCTCCTTCACCTGTTGTTGGAGCAAAAACCTCAGTGGCCAGGATATTTACTTGTGACGTGAAAGAGTCGAATTCAAGGTCCTTCCAAAGCAGCCCAAAGAACTGATTGAACATGGCCCAACCACCTCTTGGTGTCTTAAAAGTTAGCAAGTTACCCACTTCTGAAAAACTGGAATTATAAAGTCAAGGAATATACCACCCACTCCAGTACAGCATTATTGCCATACTACAGCAACCCCCCAAAAAACCACCAGCACTCTAAGCATTACAGTTCACTCCTGCCAGGAAAACCAAATACTTCAGTAAAGTACACAAAAGGACAAATATCATATAACTTTTCTGCAGCTCTTCCTGTGAACAGATTTCAACACACATTCACAAAGGAGGCTGGTATTACTCTCTTCCTTTGTCACAACAAAGTTAATAGACTTAATAGTTAGTAGTCTAAGCTAATAGTAGTGAACAGGGGCTGCCTCTCCAGAACTCCAAGGCTACGGTTCCCAGAGAGGCAATGCAGTGATGGAGACCTTCCTCCTTCCAACCATGCCAATTCCTCTCCACTCCTAGGCGCACATTATTAACAACATTTTGTGCTAGCTTTGGCAACTGGCAGGTCCTTCCGTAAGCCAGCCCAGCTCACTAAACCAGCAGATAATCAATCCAGCAAAAAGACAAGCAATGTATTTCCTCAGCCACTCACTGTTCGGCTGGTTTAGGCTTCTGTGAAAACACAGCATGTCCGCATCATGCCTACAAGCCTAGGATTGCAGATGTTCGTCACCTTGGCCAAGCCTTTTGAAATCCCAGGGACTGCTGTCATAAACAGTAAAATTCCACGGCAAAACACCTTTATGCACTTTATTGATTTCACAGCCACAAATTAATTATACAAAGCCTTCAAGAGACCCTGGCATAAGGTTTATTTTCAACACTACTACAGCTGTGCCTCTACCATTCTGCACAGCTGCACATAACACAGCTGGACTGCATGAGGATAAATACTGAAACTCATAATTTCAGCACAAACCATGATATATCTTTAGCCTTTCATCATATATAGTTCATTTCATCATTTATAGTTCTGTAAATTTTTAATTTGGTAGGCACCACTAAACCAACTTATCTGACTTCTAGAGTAACGAAAGCGATAAAACTTCATTCACTTGCTCCTATATTAATCCAAATAACTTTAAGTGTATTTTTCATTTAAAAAAGAAAAAAAAAAAAGAAAAATCAGCCTTGATCTGAAGATAAAGAGAATTACATCTGCTACTTCCTAAGTGGTTTAATAGCATAATTTGACAAAGTTTCTTTTAGGAGCATAGGCAAGCTTTTTCATCGCAGTCAAGGTATCAAAATTGTTTCTAGTGAGACATAATAAAAATTACCAGAATTAAAAACACCTTTTCCTCTTGCATCCATTTGCCAATCCAGTTCACCACACAGCCACTCAGGTGGGTGCACTGCCATGTTTTGGTAGAGCCAAAGGTTGCACTGTACAGCTGCCACTCGTCATTAAGTCTCAGAAGTAGGAAAGTTTGGGGTTTTCCCTTTTAGGAGGCAGGGAAGGGAAAGAATAGGGACTATTTAAAATACATGCTCCTGCCAGCTTTCCCCCATTTCTCAAACTCCCTACTCAAACAACTACTCCCTATTCAACAGGATGTTTTAGACAGATTTTAAAGGGATGAAAAAGAACTGAAGACTAGCATCATTATCTCCTACAGCTCAGATCTGACATCCTCCCTTCTATGCTGCATCTCGCAGTACAGATGCAGTTTTATGCCACTCATACACCCCACTATGCATCAAAATTGCTCTAAATGTTACCATATTCCCTTTACCAGGTCACTGCCCCGACACAGGCATCACTTCTATTGTCTTTTGTTCTGGGGAAGTCAAGGAAACCTGGAAAGAAGGAAAGGAGATACATACGAACAATACATGTTCCCCTGGTAAAAGAGAAAAGGACGTGATCATCAAAATCCAGAATTCCACCCCTACATCAAGCCAGGATACAGAAGTGGAGAACTTACATATACCTAATCCAGACACTTTTCAGTATCTAAACAGTGTCAGAAATTTATGAAAAGGAGTATGTTACTTAGCTGCTTGTGACAGCATCAGCTCAACTTGATAATCAGGAGGATTTCTTCCACCCTTCCATATGGAAAGCTGTTAATTATCTAATGAACACAGATTAGCATAACAATGATAAGACTCTTAGGAAGCAGGTTAAAGGGAAGACAGCAGTAGGTAGAGCCTGAAAAAGAACTATCCGGATGGAGTTACAGACTAATGAAGCTCCCTAGTGGATGAATCCAGGAGCAAACACACAGTATCGTCATTGATGATTCAGAACAAAATATAGAAATATGCCAATGCAACAGTAACATGTCAAATGAGTGTCAAACATCATCTTGATCCCCAGATGAATACTCCCTCTGTGAAACAATCAGGGGAAATAAACCGTAAGTGTGAAGAAGCCCATTTCACTAGATTTCCATTTCATCAGATGCTATGTTTGCTTTTCAAAGATACGAGAATCTGTATCAATCCTCATATTCCTTTTCTCAACTCCTCACCCTTAGTACCGTGTGCTTCGGGTATGCTCCATGCACAGTTATTCTCAACTCCCAGGTAAGTTTCATTAGCTTGCCACACACTGCACATACTTATCTCCCAAGCTGTAATCTGAACCGTGTGCCTGTAAAATGCACCAACCATACCAGTTCTTAAGCAAAAGGAGGAAAAACTATACATACACATGATGAACTCTAAGTAACTCAGTACCGCTCCAGAAAAAGATCTGGACTGCTTGGGCACAGTCCTCTGAAAATGTCACCTTGCTGCTCTGAAGTAATAAAGAAAAGCACAGTGCTAAGTACTATTATGAAAGGAATACAGAAGAATACCAAAAATTTACAACCATCTAAAATTCTCATGTAGATCACAAAAGAATGCAGTTCTGGTTAGTCCATCTCAAAAATGGTATCATGAATCTAAAAAGCTACAGAAGAGTATAAGGATAATTAGATGTATGGGGAGTCTCCCACATGAAAAACTGACAAGATCCTTCAGTTTATCTAACAGATGACTGGAGGATGCAATAAGATAGAGAACCATAAAAAGGATACCACAGAAGAAAAATCAGAACAATGATTGGGTATTTCTCATAATTCAAGAATGAATGAAGTCAAACAGCAGACTTCTCTCAAATAACATAATGTTGGGGTTTTTTTTCCAAAAACACCTGTGAAACTCATTACTACCAGACAAGTATAATACAAAAACTAAAAAAAATAAAAAATATAAATGCATTCCAGCTACAACCGGGCACATTCATGGAAGAAAGTTGATCAACAATCATTAAACACAACGATACTACCTCAAGCTCTTTAAATTGCTAATTCAAATAAGTGAAAGTGTATACTAATGAAAGGATTATCCTTATTTTTCAGACCCTTTCTCTAAAGCAGCAGCTAGAGGCCATAACTGGAAACAGAACTCAGCTGGGCTCAGAACTCAGTTTGGTCTAATCCAGACATAACATAGCACGCATCCAGTTTGCTTTGCTGGGTGATGACTTGGAGGACTTCAACAAATCTCAGGATTGGAATGACTCACTTGTCTGATTTATTCCAACAGGTAACCTGCCATAACAAAATCAGAGCTAGTCCATCTCTTCCTTTCACCCTTACGATTAGTCATGCTTCACAGTCTGAAAAACTGCCCTGCAATGAAGACAAGCTGCAGGAGAAATTGAACTTCCTCATGGGAAGAGGATTGTCATGGTCCTGAACTCCACGAAAGGCAGGTCAAAAAAAAGCCAACCATACAAATTGTCGGGGTGGATGATATAAACAATTTGTTCTTGGATTTTCAGGATACTAATGTGCTCCCTTATGCTCTCATTCTACAAGCTTATTTCAACATCTGAAAGAGAAGTTTGTATGACCAGTGTCAGGCTACCCAACTTTAGCCTGAAAACTCGCTCAGAAGGCCAGGATAAGCCACTAACTAAGTAGTACCCTGAGAAGATAGTAATGTGCGAATACCTCACCACCCCCAAAACAGACCACAGTGAAACAAGAACATTTACAAACTTTAGAGAAGGGAATTCTTCTGCAAAAACCTTTGCTCAACTGATGCTACCCAGATGCATACCGTGTAGAATGTCTTAGGATGACAGGGACCTCAGGACCTCACTTCGCTCAATCCCCTGCCCAAAAGAGAACTCATTTCAAAGTAGGTCAGGTTGTTCAGGGCCTTGTTCAGTCAAGTTTTAAATATCTTCAAAGATGAGAGATCCCATAGCCTCTCCAGGTAGCCTGCTCCACTGCCTTCACCAACCACACTTACTGTGATTTTTTTTTTTTTTGGCCTTCTCTCCAGTTGGAATTTCCCTTTCTGAAACTTGTAACTTCTTGCCTTTTCACTGCGCACCTCTGAGAAAAGTCTGGCATTCCTAATATCCAGACAGTCTGAGTTACCAAGTGAATTGTACAGTGAAGGTATATGATACACTTGAGCCAACCTGACAGCTCACCACTGCTAATAGGGGCAGACCAGCCCTGTACATGTCCAACAATCTAATTTCAGCCCCCTTGTGCGAGCTCTGCAACTTAAATGGCTACACAGATAGCCAATTTGTCTTGCTAACTTGACAGAAATCCATTCCCTTGTTTAATTCCTGTGTCATCTCAGCAATATTAATATGTTCAGCACAGGGTCACAAGGGAGAAAGTGGAGCTGCAGGTAGGAACAGAGCACCCCTTTTTGGAGGGGGGCAGGGGGAACAAGCTATAACCTGTGAATTTAGATGTAGGTGTCACAGAACATCATATGCTAAAAAATTTGAACCTGCTTTAACAAACTCCCAGAAATAACTGAACGGTCTTACGCATGCTTCCTAAGTCACCCTCTCACCTACGGGGTGACATTTACATTTCTTTCCCTAATAATAAAACCTATGTCTTCCCTCATCCATGAAGACAAGTTATTAAAATGATGCTTAACTGATACTAATTATATTTGGCATTAATTACCACCTGAGCTAAACAAAACATAATAGATAGGAACCATATACTTTTGGTTAGGGGATGCCATGCCAGTTGGAAATGGAGGAGCAATAAATTCATTCCGTTCATACACATGCTGGTGTCCCACAGGTCAAAGGTGTGTATCAGCCTATGGCACTGAATAACCGCACAGCATTTTACATTTGAAGTTACAAGGCACTATGGGGACCTTACTTCAAGTAAACACCATTAGATTTACTGGAAAGGGAATAAGTACCCAAAAAGCACATACTTTTTAATACACCAAATGCTCTTACGCACACCAAAGAAAACTGTAACAGGACCTGCATTCAAAGTCACATTTGACAGCTAAGGACAACACACACTTCATCTGTTAGAACAACTCTTCAACTTATACCAAATTTCAATCATTGTCGGAAGTAAGCCTTTTGAACATGGGCTACCTAGAACCTGTTGAAAGGTGTTACTGGTAACAAAGGAAAAGCATTTCTATAGAGCTGTAGAGGAGCTTCGTGAGTGAACAGATTGACTCTTTCCAGTTCTCATACACTACACGTGTTTTGCAAAGTCCATAAAGATCAGCAATTTATGACATCAGAACTAACGTATCTCTTATCTGACATATAAAAAATAGTTTTCCAAAGGAAAATTCAACTAATCCAGAGTAATTTAAAAAAAAAAAAACAACCACAAACCAAAAAACCAAAAAAACAATGAAACTAGGAGAATACTTATCAAAGGTTGAGAGAGCTCACGGTAATCCATACTTACCCTCAAGGAAAGTTAAACACATTCAGGTTTTTTTATTAGCATGTCTAAATTCCTCTAGTCCATTATTCTCCCCCAAGGCTCAGTATTTCAGTTTGAAATCAAGACAAGTATCACACAAACCACCACTGCTCCCTGCTCCATCCTCAGATACACTGCACCACCTTTGATGCCTCCCTAGCCAACTGTATTTTGCGTGGATTGCTCCTGTCTCAGCTGCCACAAGAAAACCTCACTGAATCCCTCCACCACCCCCTGCACAGTTAAAACCTGCTGCCATCTATTGTCAGACCATTCACAGCTCTGCCCTCTCCCATCACTTCAGGTAGAGCTCCACTGCAAGGTGCCAGCCTCTACTCATGACCTCCATTACCAGCACCAGGTTCACCACCTCATCGCAAATCCTCAGATTTTTACATAAATACCTTTTTAAGTGATCCCACCAGTTTGCTTGATCAGTTCACACCTCCCAACAGCCACACACAGTTACTTCTTGCCTTCATCCCCAAGTAGATGTTTTACCAGATTTTACCAAACAGTGTAGTCCTCCGGCTAAATTAAATTAAGATCATCACTGTCGAGGTGCAGTCCTGAAACACAATCCAGCCCTTGTTTTTCCACAGTTGTTAGTGAGAAAGAACAGGAGCAGAGTGCATAACCCTTTCAGTTTCCAGGGTCTCACACCCACCTTTGTAAAGCAGCAGACACGGCGAGCTGCAGTCCTCCTGTCCTTCATCACTACAAAGACCTGGTGATTTTTGTGAAGAAACAACACAGAGCAATAACCCTCAGCAGTTCTCACAGCTCTTCTAGAGCCAAACCAGCTCAAAGCCTGATTCTGGGTCCTTAGCCTCATGGATAGCTTTAGTAAATCTCTCCGGTTTATGTGGCTTCCTCAGGAAGAGCCATCTAACTAATTCTTGGCAGTTCAGTTTTTTCTATGAGACTTCCAAGAGCAGTTGTGGAAAAGAAAAAAGAAGAACAAGAGAAAGCTAACGACCACAACAAGTCATTTTTCAAAATGTCAGAGGCTGGAAGGAGAGGGAAGCTAGAAATTCAACAAGGATCCTAACAACCATGTGCTTACATACCTGAGAGTTTTACCAGCAAGTTTAGCACCTGTTCTTCAACAGAAGGACAAACATTATGATAAAAGGCTTGCATTTTTTCACTGTATTAACATTTTTATTTACTTAAACTCCCCATTAAGTTGCATTCCCTCTCTATGGCAGCAGGGCTAGGATAGGAAAACTATGCCAACACAAGTAACGTTAAGTTTTCTAGCACAGATGCAAAATTCTGGACATGCCACTCCATGTGCTATCATTTTGATACCAAAAACTACCTAACCACCAGCTTCCTTCCACACACGTGTTCTGTCTTGTAATAATACTTATTACGTATTTCCCCTATGCAGTCAAACACTTCTGGTAAGTACAGCAACTGTGTTATTTTTAAAACTGAGATACACAGACACAATGAGAACATCCAATAACCTACGTAGTTATGTTTTGCAAAGGCATGCATGAATCAAAAGCAACTCAAAGCTTACAATGCATCACTGTTCACATACTTTGAGAAGTTTTTGTCTGAAAGGATTAGTGCTTGTTGCTAAGCTATCTGCCTTTACTTTCCTGTTTGGAAACATTGTCAACATTTTTCAGGCTTCGCTTTCACAAGGAGTAACACACAAGTATTTTGATGAGAACACCTGCAAGTAAAGCTGAATGCCTGTCGCTTTACAGTCGCTTCTGCTAGACACTAAATTTGCAATCATTCAGGTTCTGGTTATAGATCAGTTATCAACACCAGGCAAGCTTTCCTACTATTTGCTTGGTTCTTTTGAAATCCCTTTAATAGCGACAACTCACAAACTTTATTTCCGTTGGAATCACATTTTGTGGGGAAGGCTTTAAGCTAGCCATTTTTGGAAGATCTGCAGGTAAGACCTGAAAATGACACAGGCCAATACACAGCTCTTCAGTCAAGGAACAAAAAACTTTTACAAGGATGCACGACTAGGATGTTTTAACATCAACAGTCGCTATAGCCATTTACCTCCATCGTAATTCAGATCTTTGCTGTGTGGACTTGCTTTTCCATGCAACCATGGAAAACAGTGCACAACGCATTCACAGCCAGCACGAACAGTTAATAAACAGGTAACGAAGAGATGAGGGCACCGAAGCACCACCAAGCGCTTTGCTTCAAGGCGGCAGCACCGTGAGCCTCCGGCTGCTCCCTGCTCCTCCACCGAAAGGAACACTCTGGAAGCCAGCGGCGCTCAGCCCGCGGTTCGCGGCACTTCTGAGGTCGCCTCCACGCCGCCGACGGTGCCCCACGGCCCCCGTTGGGCCGGGGATCGGGCACAGCCTCCCCCCCCCGCCCCGCCGCTGCCGCGGGAGGCGCCCCAGGGCCCGGCCGCCGCCACCGGGAGGGAAGAGTTGCTCACCGGCAACTTCGACGCGGGTTTCCGCGGTGGACAATGGCGGTGCGGGGGCTCGGGGCGTGGAGGGGGGAAGGACGGGACGGGACACCCCGCCGGGGGCGGGGAGCTCGGGGCGCCGGCAGCGTGCCCGGGGCGGAGGAGAGCGGGCGGCACATGGAGGAGGACCGGCGCGGCGTGCGCGGCGGTGGCCGAGCCCGGCTGCGGGGTGACAGGGAC